>JAQFYZ010001708.1:0-21362 GCA_034695085.1 Cylindroiulus punctatus
CTCAGTAATTTGCGATTATTGACTGTGATCACAGCAGTTTTAATGGGTGTATCATTTTCACGTTGAGCCACTGTACACGTAATGACGTGAAAAAAAATCCCCAAAGGCGAAAGTTTTTCAAAACTGGAGATGTACATGTACATGTACAGTACATGTATTTTAACCCAATGTTTTGTTGTTGTAAAAACCAATGATGTCCCACCCAAGACGACTTACTGTATTACTTAAACATCACCAAAGGTCAAGTTCGATCCCCCTAACCCCGGACCCGGGCTAGTGTCCTTTGTGGGAGCCATGATCACAAGTATTGCAATTTAAACGAATTCCATAACAATAAAAATTATGTGAAGTGTATTGTAAGAAATACATGTAAAAAGTTGAAGTCAAATTTTTCATTGGAAACCGCCAAAAAGTCATTTGCATTGATCTTATGCTAAAATTTATAAGAGTCCAAAAATTACGTCCGTGAGCAAATTGATTATTTTTTCATCAGTGACCCCTTTGTTTCTGTCATTCCTGACCTATTTCAACGAAGCATTGGAGGGGGTGGGTCGCCTTGACTCCCCTCCGCCCCTAAGAGCATAGTTATGCCAAGCATGTAAAAGTGCATCTGCATGCTGTTTTTGCGCTGGGGAATTCACATTTTTTCGGTGTGAATCTGCATAGGAAGGCGTGGTGAAATTGATCTCTCGTTTTGCCGTCTTTGTCAAGGATTTCTGGTGAAAAGCGACTTTGTGCAGGAATTCTGCTGGATGCCGATGTGGGCCGATTGCGCAACGGCTGAATGCCTAACGTTCAAATAATCCATTTTCCGTTGCTCTTCCGAAAAGCACAAAAAAAAGTTGTTGCCAGGGCCATATGCGTGAGGAATGTGAAAGAGTGAGTTGTGAGGCGGAATCCCGGCAATGTGGTTGCCACAGGGGGATTCAATAGATTGTGGTGTTATTTCAAAGTGATACACACATTGCAACATCAGCATTGGGTGCGTTAATTTCGACCGCTTTGGTGAATCCAGAAACATTCATGTTTTATGTTCCATTTTGATGAGATCCAGTTTCATATTCTTTGAGCGGGGTAGATCTCAGCCCCCAGCTAATCCGGATTACGTCATTGAAAAATGTGTTAAACTGTGATAAAATTGATGTAATACATATGTCAATGTTTGTAAATCAATAGCAGTAGTCAATGTTTGTGTAATAAAGGGAGATCACAAATTCCCACCATCATTACGAACATAATTTAATTTTTTTTTTCGAATTACCAGGAAAGAATTTTGGAAGAAAAAAGGTTTAAAAACTAAAGTTGTTTATTTCGTGTATTTGGTGTATAGGGATACCCAACTGGCGGCACAGCATTCGCGGGAATCGAAAATGGCATCTAGGCAGGAATCCAAGATGGCCGCTGGTATCATGTGCAGAAATCGCCAATTATTGCTAAACGTAATTCCTGATGAGTGCCAGTCAGTGAAAGCCTTGCAAGGTGACTTTTTGCGCTGGGGATCCATCAACTTAAGGTTCTTGGTAAGTTTGAACGCTTAGTTTGTTTCTCAGCTATGTTTTTGTCTTAATTTTTGTCTAGCGGCAATGGTGAGGCAGGGTGAGGCTTTTAAGCTTTCTTGCCTTATTCAGGTGTGTATTAAATTAAAACGTGAATTGCGCGATAATACAGTAACTGGTAAACAAGCAGTTGTATGGAGAGTCGTTTGCACCGTCCCCAAGCTAGTGGGGCTCCCCATCAAGAGGAAGACTATACATGTACATTTAGATGCATTTCATAAAATGTTGGTCTCATATTTTCGAAGTTCAATGGCCTCGTACTGTTGGGTTAAAAAATTGAACAGGAATATTATAAGTGTTATGCAATTTATTCTGGTGTTACACTGTAATTGAACGCAGATGCTGTGAGATTTCACAAAATCACAACCATGACAAGGTTGCAAGCTCCTTGTTTTGAGTTACCCAACGGACCAACATTGAATTTTAATCCCTCTTTGAGGTTTGGCAGACCCTATCCCCTTACGTTATAGCATTTGGCAGAATATTTTCCGAATATTCTCTTTGCCATGTAACAGAGTTGGAGGCCATACGTGCAGGACTAGCTACCCTTAACTGGGTTGCTATACAGGTGGTCGGTTTCCTGAACTATTTGTCACAGTAAAGCTGCGTATTGGGGTTGGATGAAAATTTAACGGCCACCTGTGTTTGGCTCTTAATTTTGGGGTACAAATAACCTATCGTGCAACGTTACAGTATTTGGCAAACATACCTTTACAAACAAACAAAAAACTAGTCCTATATGAAGACCATGATGACCTACTGTACATGTATTACGCAACAAATTACCAGCACATTGTACCTATGGTACATGTCCATGTGCTCTAGGTGTAAATTCAAAGAAACGATATCTGTAGTTTCAATTTTTTGAAACTTGTCATTACACTATGTGAAACACATTTATAGGGCCTGTATAATTCGATAACAAGCCCTCTGTTTGGCACTACCTATGCCTCGAGACTAGTTTACATCATAACAAATATGCATTTAAATTAGACTTACCGAATTGTTTTCCTTCCCAGCTAGTTCTTCGCTTTCGGTTTCCTCATAATTTTCTGCAATTCTATAATAAATAAACGAAATGTATCGTTAATAAAACGTGCTGGTTCATTATAGCATATTTCATACAATGAATTTTGCTAAAACGTGTTGGGGAGCCACTCTGATGGCTCTGTTGGGATTTATCGTCTACCATAACATGCTATATGCCTTCGTCCTTTCTGAGTGATACAAACCCAGTAGGATTTATATACTTACGCGGTACTTATAGTAGACCTACGTTAGTGAACAGACCAAAACATGTTTTTTATTGCGCGGAATTACGTCTTCATTGCTCGGTTTCTGTCAAGCTTTTAAAGTTATCGTTCGCCTTTGTTACAAGCTTGTCGAGATATGCGAGCCAACAATGTTTATCACGAAAAATGCAGAAGGCTTCTTTGCAGGATTGCTGCTATGCACAAACAATACATAGTTTCCTTCCTCAAAAATATATGCTCTGAAATGTTGATTTAGGGCTACTATTAGCCAAGAACATGTACAATAATTAAATAGTAAAATTAAATCGTCAAAGAACAATTTTCTTCTATAAAAAATGAATCAATGTCCTCTGAGCTTATCTAATTTTTCAAGAAAGATGAAGTGAACAACAAACGTATGAAGACATGTACATGTAATTCAATAGAATCTATGACTAAATTTGTTTGTGAGGTACATGCAATCAACAAAATATTGCATTGAGCATGAAGGCAATTTTTGCATTTTGTGGCACTCACCCTTCAAATTATTTTGTACGAATTTTTTTGGATTTTGATTTCCTAATTTTTAACTTTTTCAAATACATGTACGTGAGTTACTATACATTGTGGTATCAGTAAGGATATACTACGGTGTGTTCACCGTAGTATATTCAGATTTCAGCTTGTAAAGCGCATGAAAAATTGATTTCCGTTACATTTAAGTTCAATTTTTAAACATTTGTGGTACATTTTCATGTTCCTTCTAATATCATTTTTCACTCGACAATTTTTTTCAAATTTCAACACTTCTCGGAAAACTGTCTACGCGCTCTTCGTTTCCATACAATTATTATTCTTGTACGAACGCATCTTGTTTCTCAAGAATACCGATCTTAAACTAGACTTACAGTTTATTATTATTATTATTAGCCGTTCAGTTAGGATGTCTTTATTTCCCATGATGTCAGATTTTTTTTGTTTTTGTTTTTGTATCTAAGAAAACAAACCGAATATAAATAATAATTGAAGAATAACAACTTTGGTAAATACTGGACTTGTTCGTCCGTTGTAAGAAACGTCGTTTGTGCTTTTGTCCAGTGATTGGACAAAATTACCGATATTAAGGCAAACTTTGATAATTGGCAAGACTATTGATAATATCCCTTTCGAAATAATCATTTGTAAGATGTCATTATTTCCCAACAATTCGCTTTTAAACTTTCATTTCTGTGAATCTCAAACGGTATACTCAGTGATCATTAGGAGAGCGGACACATGAAGCCATCATGGATGAAATTGATCAGATTACAATTTGTGTTGAGTCCAAGCGAGCGTGCTCTACCTTTCTTTACCTCTGTAAATGATGATTATTGATTGATACAGAATCCCAGAAATTGGATTCTAGGAATAGGGCGACGCCATAATTTATTATTTGACTAAAAAAATGAAAAGATTTATGCAAGTTTGAAATAACGACTGATTCTAGGTTTGGTCTGATCTTCAGTATTAAGTGCTTTATTATACTTTTAAAAAATGCAAAAACGAATAAAAAATGTTTGTGCTTTCCACGTTTAAAGTAGGTCGTGGCAAAGCATTTTGCAAATTTATATTCGAGCTCGTATTTACGCAGTAAAGCAAATTACATATACGATAGACCAGGCAAACTGAAGATAAGGTCGGGTATCCTTCGGTATATTTCCTTCCCAAAAAAAAACAATATGCATGTATGTAATAAAAAAGTCGTAACTTTACAAACATAACGTAACCCAACCAGAAATTAATTTTTTAACTCTTTGAGTGATCCTTGTGTTCGCACATTCTTACTTACTCGGAATTGAATTTATATAGAGCTTTCAACATGATTACAGCAATGACTGCTCTTTGGTAATTATCAATGTGGCTCCTTTGTTTAACCGTGCATGCTTAATATTAATAAGGCTTTGTTTAAAATCCACGACAATGATTAATTACAAAAGCTCAAGTTCAAGCACTCGGTCTTATGTCCATTAGTCATTCTTTGTTCACGCAAGAAATAAGAGCAAATTGATGACGAAAAATTTCGTAAAAACTAACTGATATTGAATAATTAAGTTTAACATGGGGGTAAAAATTTAACGAAGATGGAGAAAATGGCGGAACTTGCATTTAAGATTTCTCTCGTGCCATTATGGGGCTAAGAACTGAAATGCATACACTTTCTGGAAATCAACCATTTTATCATTATCTTCAATTTTAATTAAAATCCATTTGTGGGTCTCGTGAATATTCATTATTTACGAGGATAATGCATCATCTCCCTGTTTCCATTCTCTTCTGTCGAGCATTTACGAGGCATTGGAAGTCCATATTTTCTTTGTAGTTATCTGGAAGACTTTTACGCAAATTTGATTACACCGGCGCATTTGGATGAAAATGGACAATCCTAAAATCCATTTTTGCTTACCTTTTATGGTTTTCACTATAGTGAATTAAATAAAGGAAAACTATAGCACGGGTGTACCTCTACTCGACGAGTAGAATATCTCAAAAATTATTGTGTTTTCATTTAATTTTGCAAGGTCGTTTTGCATTTCTGTTTGGTATTGTTAAAATATAAATAGTCCAAGGATAAAGGGAAATCTAACCTGCATTGAGATTATTTTTCTACGTGTAACATATATTTAAAGAATTGTTTAATCACCATATCTGTTACATATTACATTGACACAGGCACTGTACATACTGTATGTAAACGTATACAGTATATATAGAGAGATTACGACGATTTTAGTGTTAATCCATTATTCCAATATTTCTGAGACTTACACTTTAGACAGTATCATGCCTGTAATATAAACTGTCATCCAGTGGTTCCATTTAATTCTTTTTCGGTTATCCCAGAGTGTTTCGTATACATGTACATGTATATCGAAGAGGTTTACGGTATAGCTAACAGTTGGGGGTCATTGTTTGAAAATGGACGGTTATCTCTATGCCCCATATCATTTTTATGGCGTTTTCAAGTCTGTATTTCGCTCGTGTGTCCTGTTAGCAAATGCATTTCTTGGCCTTTGAAACCTGGAAACGTCGAATGGCTCTTAAAATCAGCGCTGACGCCACATAGCGTCCGGCGCAAACATTTCATATCCCATATTAGCTCTCTTCATAAGGTTGATATGAAAAATTGCTTCCTTCTTTCTGCGCATTTTCTGCTTGCGTTTTGCGTAGTGGGCAGCTAGACATGTAGCTGTCAGATTACGAGGTCCGGTGTCTCTTTAAGGATCGCTTTGGGAATGACCACATGCATAATGCATGTATCAAGAATGAGTTACATTTTCTGCAGTAACGGTTATTACTTCCTTATACTGTAGCCATATTTGTAGAATCATGTTCGTGATTACCAGTTGCTTTCAACGATAAGATACATGGTGATCATAGCCCTTCCTTTTAACACAACTGGGAGTTTAAAGCACTATTAGTTACAGGGAACAAAGTAATATTGTATTGGGCTTGTCAAAATCTTCTTGCAGACTAACAGTAGGATTTGTTACATGTATTTCGAATACCACATGTTGGATAAGTTCGTTTTTTTTTTCTTTTTTTCTTTTTGTTTTTTTTTTTAAATTAAATTGTGTAGTCGGTGTAGGGCTTTCTGATCGCCCTGTATTTAGCATGACACTATCTCAGCGGATCACTTTCTGAGTAGGCCATAAGAATTCTGATCTACTTGTTGACCAGCTCCGTGTACTGTTGCGTGCCCTGGGCATTCATCTAATTGCATCAAGATGTCAATCCGAATGCAAAGATTAGCTGCCAAAAGCCTCCATGAAGTAATTGAATGAAAGCGCGTAGTCGATGGGTCGCTCGCGGGGTGACCATTGGTCACCTATTTCGACTGGAGCCCTTTTTCGTTCCCTAAGGTAATCCTGATCCAATTACCTCATCCTGAATTGTGATTCAGGATGATCTAATTGGATGGCCTTTGGAAAAGCGCGCAGCATTGGTGATTTAGTTAGTAGTCTACTTGAAATGAGCACATGTATATGCAGCCGTGGCATTCATTAGAAGAACGGTTATTTGCATCAAACTATTGTAGTTTCACTGTCGCAACATAAGCTTCAATGGCGATTATGGCTGCACGTACATAATTCCGTTTAATTGGAAACGATTAAGAGGATTCCGAAAACGTTTGCATAATGGAAATATCGACGATTAAGCGAGTCGTTAATTTACTGATGTCTGTGGAATTTCTCGTTTTAGTATGTTGATGTAGGAAAGGATAATTATTAGCAGCTATAATGCACATTTTGATTAAAACAAGTTGTGCATGCACTGTACAATGCGCATGATTGAAATCGCCATAAGCAATGGAACATCAGGTCTATCCATATATTGTACAGGATGCTGCAGCCCCCATATATGGCCAGATACATGGCCCATATACTGTATGGCTCGCATAACTTCATGTATGGCCAGCTTCACCTTCTGTTTACTCTTCATCAGCTGTTTTACTCTGAAAATGGTTGAAAGTAGTTAAAACCGAAATGAGTCAACGTATGATGTCATATCAGAACGCGATCATAGCTTTATACATGTTCTGTAGGTGGCAGACTATAAATGACACACAAACGTCAACTTTCCCCATAATACACCAGAATGGCGCAAGTGCTGACAGGCTAATTAAGACGGCCATGAACGACATTGGCGATTTTGATACGTCGTAATCACGGATCATAATGGTCGCCCGGGACAATAAAAGCCAAGTTTTCAGTCTTCGCTCATAGTTTATTGGGTGTGTTTACACGTTTCTTATATGCAGCTCAGCGAGAATACGTGTGAAAAATCCGAAATCCACACATTGGGAGTCACTCGGTCGATTCGATTCGCCAGCCGAACGCAATTTGGCGAAAGTGAGTCGTGTGTTTACAAATGTTATTCATGTGACGTATAAGACAATAGGATTTCCGGGAAGTCGTATACACGTCGATTGAAATGGGGCATTAACAACGGGCTTAGTTGGCTGACAGCTAACTTTGCAACTGTTTGTATGGGCGACAAGTCATTTCGAGTCTTGTCGGCCATATTTGTGAACCATCTCTTCAATATCCCGACCATACAAAGTCCCGTCAATACAGGCCACATTCGGTAAATGGAGGATGCAAATTTGAGCAACCCCCTTCAGAAACAAATTTAAATAGAAAATACATGACTGCTGTAGATTTATTCGCCGGTGTCCCAACATTGACTTTCTAATTCAAATTTTATGGATGCCCAGAGTCAGTCTTTTTATCTTGCAAAGTCCTTTTTTTCTCATCTATTGGATTTTTTTTCTACCATTTCTCTTCATATACAGTAAGTTGATTTTTTTAACAAAAAAAATTCAACTCGTATTTGGTAGACGGTATTGGTTTCTATTCCCAGATGCCCACGCAGACTGGCTGAATTGCATTTCATTTGCACGCTCTATGCCAATTTTATACCGATAAATGAAAAATAAGTTAGTTCAGTGTAAATGCGCCCAAACATTCAAACGATTCTGGTAATCTTGGAAGTCGTTGGGTTTATCAATAAGAAGTGTTTACGGATGTACATGTACTTCTTACAGGTCCATTCCAAATATTCGCAAAATATTTATACATATACATATACTCGTCTAGTATACAAAAATGACACCTGTCCTCGTTGTTTGAATTTTTCCTTTTATTTTTATCTTTTCTTTGGTGTTTAGCCTAGCCTAAACTAACCCAAAATGTAATTTGTAATTTTAAATAACTGTCAGGCAATCACTGCCAATCTCCGAGCGTTTAGGGTTTGCCCCTTGTTAGGGGAAACCCTGTCCGGTATAACTACATTACTTGTATCCCACTTCGAATTTGAATACCGGATGTAAACGACAAACTGATAATACAAGCAAACCCCAGCGTAGAAATGAATGACAAACGATTATACAAATTACAAATTGACTTAAATTGATTTAGTTAATTTAATCAGCCGTTACATTCCAAAAGTTAAAACTGTTAATTAAAATACGATAACAACTAAATCGAAGTGGAAATCGTGGAAAATAGAAATTGGAGGTGTGGTCATCCCTGTCTCTCTGGTGATGATAGCTAGCAATTTTTTCATTTTAAAAATATTTTGATAATCGTAGCAAAGTGCACATGTCTGATATTGTCTGCTATTCTTTCCTACCACCCCAACGGCTCTGCATATCTGAAAAGCAATATCATTGCAAGTAATGTTTTCTAAATCAGAATGAGATGTAATATACTATATCCTTAAGTCTAAATTGTCTCGCAGTGTTGAAAAATACTATAGTTTATCATAGTTCTTTGCCTCGCTATTGGCAATTTGTATCTGCATATCTTCAAAAATGTAGCTTGGTGAGTTTATTGAAGTTGTGCCGCAATGATTAATATTCACACAACACACAATATAGAAATTACTTGTCTTTCCACATGATGCAACACTACAAAGCTTGGTTGAAGTGCAGAAAACAAATTCATAATGATACCTCTGGCTAGGCTTCCAGAAGGAGCTCCCCGGGGCACTTTTCGAAGGCCCTTCTCTTCAAAATGAAATATTTCGTTTCGCATCCGGTAATTTTCCATCCCTAGCTTTGTATTAAAGCGTTCCGTAGATACAGCGCTCGTAAACGTCTTAAGGAACCGACATCAATCATCTGGAATGTCAACGGGGTCTCTTGTTACTTTGGAGTCGCTAGGCTTAACTGACTTTGGGGCTGGATGGATGAACGTGAGGGCTCAAATTTCTATCTGTACGTAACTCAGGTGACGAAAATTGAGTGTACATGTAATGTAGACAACCCACCCCTGGGCTGGGAAGCCTTTGGGTGAAATTGATCTTTGGTTTTGACTTCACCCCTGCAACAGTATGTTTTACGTCGGTATACCTAAGCGCGGTAAGAATGATGTTTAAACACCGATTTTTATAGGGTGACAACCTTTCTCTGTAAAGTTCACATTGAATTTGCTTGCCTAAAGCCAGCGGATTTGTAATTAGTGATGACACAATTTAAAATTAACTAAATTGCAGCGGCCTCTTGAATACCTTATACGGCATATTCCGTTCTCAAAATGTGCAAAAAATATTTATGTACGAATAGCTCAACTCTACTAGTCTAAAAGTGGACAAGAATGACACCTGTCTTAATAGCTGTCGGTGCTTTTTTATCATTTATTCTTTCTTTTTTGTTTTTCGTAGTTTTTTGCTTGTTTTGTTTTTGCCTGAACTGACCTTACACAGCCTAGCCCAACCTAAATTAACCAAAAACATGATTTTCAATTGTGTGTTAGCTACCCCTACTCAGGGGCAATCACTGCCTGCCTTCGAGCTATGACACGTCGCACATGAATTTCAAGAGGGGCACAACTCAAATTTCAATTACCAGTTAAAGGCTGAATCACTTTATTGATTAGAGCCTCAGTGCAATTGCGGTTCAAATGTGCCGCTGTGTTAACTGGAACTGCAGGCACTTTTTCGTTATTTTATCTTTAAAAAAATCGATTTTCCCGGATTGGTCATTTTTTGATGTATGAATCCTGTTGCTATTGATATTCAGAGAACGAAGGCCTGCTAGGCACTGCGTGGGGTTATGGCGTTCCTTTTTGCTGTTTTTTTTTAAATATAAATTTTTTGATCTAATGCATTTCTGATCTGCTGCAATATCCGCTGCGCAAGTTGACTCTGGTTTCGAGGGGAAAATACGTTACATGACCTAAATGCCTTTTTTCCTGAAAAATGTGTATGATCCTCGTTTTTGGTCGAGGGTATTAATTTCGACGAATTTTATCCAGAAAAATTTCTTCAATATTGAAACTGATGTTTTTTTCTCCTTCCGATAAATATAACAGCAACGAGGAGAGTGGAAATAAAATTTGAATGCTCCATAAATGCTATCGAGGAACAGTTTTTATTTTTATTTTCGTACTCCGCTGTTTGGCGCGCTGCACCACGCACTTAAAATCAGCCTCTGGAAAATTCAGAACCCTAGTTTGAAATTTTAGCATCATTGCCAATGACATTAACTCGCTAACAAGAAAAAAAGCCTGGCTGGGAATCCATAAAAACTGCGATCGGTTCACTGCTGTATCGTGACATGTTTCGCATTGGAATTGCAAAAGATAAATTTGAAGATGAATAAAACGTGAGCTTTAAAAAAAAGTTTCACAGAAATTTAGCAAAACATTCGAATGCTGTTGTTTTCACCAAAGAACTCGTATCCATCGATCTTAAGTTGAATCCAACCACTGACATGATCAGAGTTCCCACGACCTGGAAAAACCTGCGAAGTCATGGAATTTCATTTTGAAAAGTCGTGGAACCCTAGTAATGCGTGTCCATCGCTATTCGCCGTTTTGCATTCAAGTTTAAATTATTTGTCCAAGAATCTTTAAAGAGCATGCCAGAAGAAGGGGAAACTATTGAATCCGTATTTGATAAGAACCGTTGTGTGTAGCAGTATGGATATTCTTGTATCTACGCAAGGATTTAGAAACTGAGAGAAGCAAATATTTGGGATACAAATGGAATGCAGAAATTGTGTTTCCAGATGGGAGATTTCCCTTGGGAGGAAGCTCTAAGTAAGCTTTACTACATTCAAAGTCTTGGCTGTGAGACCAAAACTTAACTTGACTATGATACGCATTTTCGGAAAAATCACGGACTTAGTACGGACTAGACATAGTGTACATGTATATGTAGATGCAAGAATCGAAGATTTTCTGCAATGCTGAGCACTGCTATTAAATTTGCAATATAAGGAGGTTTTGAAACTATGTGCGGAAACAAATTTGACAAGGGAAATGTTTGGTTGCGCCTTCTATGGTGCATCATGTGCAGCATCGTAAAGTTCGACGTGTCATCTGTTGTGATCAAGTTGACAAAACTGCAAATTAAACCAATCTCAAAACGTAGGAAAGATTCTCCTGTGATCAGAGGATTCCGTTCTTGGGATCAGGGGATCGGGTTTTCCTTGATCAGGACAACCTGGAATGATCATCGGAATTGGAAGCATAGAATAACGTGAAAATGTTATCAACGAGTGAGCAATTCTCTTCCGGTTACTTTTATTTTCAAATTGGTTAATGCAAGAATAAATTCAACAAAAATGGAAAGTGAAATTAGCGTTTTGAGTTATGCTTTCAAAGTAAATAAATTGCGTAATTTTTCCGTTTAAAATACAGCTGTTGGATGAGCTAATTCGTCTTCTCGGTTGGGAAATAATAATTCGTTCTGCCGACAGCTGTGGCTAAATCTGGTTGGTTTTATTTAAAAAATCACGCTAGAAATCTGCCAGAGATGCAGCTAAATCGTTTCTGTGAAAGATCTTGTGTTCTGGGAGATTGATTCTTCACATTACTGTAATGGCTGAATGGTATGCACACACTATTGTGGGGCGCTTTTAAATGCTTCGATATGAGCTTATTTATCCTTTATGTCTAGAGATCTGACGAGCCCATAAATAATTTTTGTTCACATTCTTAGATTTCTCTTGGGGTGCTTTGTTTATATGCGCCTCCTTCTAATAACTTTGCACACTTTGCGATTTAATTGATGACGTTTGCATAAGGATTTTTCGTACCTAAAAATATGATGCATGGCGCTTATACAATGTGCATAATAAGAAGCGTAGTCGTAATTTATTACGGTCGTTTTCACTGCTATCATCATTTGCAAGCTAGAGAGCATTTCTCTAATTTACCGTTTGACTTCCATCTGCTCAAACTATATTGCCTGGCTGATGTACAGTATGTTTGAACTTATAATATTCCACTGAAAGACTGCAAATATCATGCAATTATTGCGTCTAATTTCGACTTTTCCTAATCGATGGAATACTTTCAAAACAGCTGCAGCGTCTGTTAATGTATACGCAAGGTGGTCAAAGTACCTGGTGGTGATTATCGAATTGCTATGAAATTGATTTATAGGGTGACATATTTTCAAGGAAAATCAGGGACGTCTTGATTGACTGGCTATGGTGTTCATAAAATCGTACCATCATAACGAAAATTAAACCTTTTAGTAAAGAAAACTTACGGAAAAAATGTGGAAACTGGTTTATAGGAGGGTATGTGTAGACTCCTGCAGTTTTTTATTTCATATACTTAATTCCCAGCGAGTGCCAGCAGACGGCGCTGTAATCGAAAATAGCATCTACATAGGAAAACCTACAAAATGGCCGCTGGTATCACTTGGCCAAATCGCCAACCGTGTTTTGTTACAAACTAATTTGTCTATTGAGATTGTGACGGTGTTGATCACCCTGTATAATACTGTATTACAAAGTGTTGTATCTTAAGTTCGAGGACCATTAGGGTCATTGAAATGTTTTGTAAGGGCGCATCAGTTAATGGCAAACCATAAAGACCGGGAAGGGGTTCGTTATTCCCATTGGGTATTAATTGAAGAAAAACAAACTCTGTGGTGCTTCCGGGGCATTAACGCACTCATACGTCATTTCCTAATGTCTTTTGGCCTGGGGCCAGGACCGTTGCGAGCAATGTTTGAAATTGGCCAGAAATAAGGCTTATGACACGGAAAACCGCCCAGACGTTAACATAATTGCAAATTTTGTGAATTCTTCGCAGTAACTTATCGTAAGGAGGGTCCAATTAGGCATGTGTAAATATTGTTTATGAAACTCAATGCACGGATTTCATTCCGCATCTTGCAGAGGGTAATCACCTTGTTTTCTCCAGGATTACACTCGCATTACTATAACCTCTCAAATTTATATGAAAAAATAAAAAATAACGAGTCTGAGAGGCGTCAAATGGAAATCCGACTCAATTATGCGAAATGGGTGTCTAATGTAAATAACTCAAGCAGTAATATCTCCCTTCAGATTTTCCTACACTGTAGAATGTAAATACGTGCTGCACTATTATTTCATCTCTTTAGTGCTTGAGCACAACCACTGTTGTCAACCCCACACAATATTGTTATACTATTCAAGTATTGGCAGAATAAAATGTGGATAAGTAAAACTTTTAAAAATTAAAAAAAATGGAAAACTCGGTCATTAGCAATGTAATTTTCTGAAATTTCATAAAATATCCCAATGAATCTTCCTACATGAAGACAAGAAAAAGAAATGATCATCTTGTGTCGCATCTTTTTCAAAATGATTAGATCTCAAAGTATACCTCACGGAAGAAGTTGAGAAGTGAACATTATATTGATGCCTTTATTTAATGGCAACCTCTGTTTTATTCCCTTGTCTCTTCCAATCCTTCTGGTTGTATATGTCACTTAGAAAGTTGACTCGCACCTTTAAATAATGTCATCAAAATTTACATGAAGAATTGGAAGGCGCCCAGAACAGCTTGTGAAATTTGTTTTCAAAACAATTTTATACATCCTGCAACCTGCATCATGTGCACACAAGATGCCGGTCTTTTTGAACTCCGAAAATGGTTATCCCATTACGTAGGTGTTTGCAATTCCAGTAATTAATCATGATTAATTACATCGGTGGAGTGACAATTAAGGAGATCTCGTCCGATACGGCTTAAGAAATGATTCATTGTCTGATAAAGACCCATTATGTTTGCCGTCGGCGTTTTTACGAGCTATTAAGAGCAAAAGTAACGAAAACGTTCAGTTATTAATCTCGAGGCAATTTTCACATTAAACTGAAAGTAAAAAAATGTCACAAAAACCACGGTTTTCATCACGATGTTATAATGGTGCAACCGCTTTTGAGACCTTGTTTACTTGACCTGTTCTGTCGTTTCCAGTGGAAGCTCAGAAAATGTGTTTAAGTTATTCGTGTTGATGAAATTAATGATGATAAAACGGTATTTAGGGGATAATGAGAGTTTTTACCCAACGAATGGACGGCATATACAACATCAGAAACTAGACTCAGTCCCTCTAACAGCGCGATGGCTGGCAGTGATTAAAGCTATATAAAGAAATTACATTAGGTTAGATTAAACCAAGTAACGAAGAAATAATCCAAAGGATAAATTCGAAAAGCTAGGACAGACGTCAATCTTGTATACAAATTGTACCAGACACGATGCTGGGCATATGCAAGTATTGTAGTTTATCCTATTTTTGTGAACGATGTTTATTAGATTGGTCGCAACAAAAAAAACCTTAAACAATTTGAATGAAGAGCCCATATTTGAATAAGTTGCCTATACTATAAATGCAACATAAGAATAATTTGTTTCATCCACAACCGTTATGATAGGGAGGACCTTATGCTTTTCAGCTTTTCAGCCAAAAAATATTCAGTTATATTAAAATATTATTAAATATAAAAAATAATAAATGTATATTAATATATATATATATGCATAAAATACATGTACATTTAAACCCATTTTGTCAAACTGACAAGAATAACACCTGTACCAGCCGTCGAAATTCAATTCTTATTTTTTGGTTTTTCGATTGTGTTTGTCCAGTATTTTACCTAACCTGACCTAACAAGTTTCGATTTTAACAACCTTTTTAAGTTGTGACTTTACCAGCCATATTTATTCAAGTAATAATGTTTTCCAAACGTTTCACATGTTCAATTCTTTGATATATTTTCCGAAAACCGTTCCAATTGCCTAAATACCCGTCCAGAAATGACTGACAACAGCAGGCATCATTGACTGAAACAAAATTATCGTTATATCGTAATTAATGATTAAGTTCATTATTTGGGAATATTCTTGTGCCTTATGCAGTGGATACCGGGTCATTACCTTATAAGCTTTTAAGCTCCAATTTACCTACGGATTTCAATAAGCTCTTGTATGTTTTGTGACGTCACCATGCACATGGATGATGACACTAATTGCGAAGCCGCCTTGCGGCCTATATGTACATTAAATGCAGTCATGTATACTGCATTTAAATGGTTGTTCAAGAACATTGTGTGAGGAGCCTTTTAGCAATTCGGTTAAATTAGATTTTACTGCAAGGAAGTGCATGCACGGTGTATGAATTTTTTTTCACATGTGTCCATATGCTTTCCGCCTACACATATTGCAGAACATTTTACTGGTAAAAGCATTGTCCCCTTGAATGGGTGCATTTACTAAATGAGCCGACAGGTGGTGCAACGCCCCTATTATCTCTTATGTAGTAATTAGAAGGATTTTACGTTCGTTCATTAAGTATATGAGCATTATGCAGGCTTTGCATACAACTTATTTGGTAAATGGTGCATTAGTGAACACGAAGTTGAGTGTTTGAAAGTTGGCGAAATTGTGAAAATGTGTAAAAAATAGCAATGCCTTTAACATTGCGATAATTCTAATCTACGTGTAGGGCTGAAATCGTCAATGTCGAAAGATAATGAAGTTTAATGCGGAGGTTTATTGTTTACACTGCATTCTGGTAATGTAGGTTTGTGGCATCTTGTTTCCCAAGAAATCAGATACCCTTCTTAGTATGCTCAGACTAGTCTCAGATATTAAAACTTCGCCTTCTAATCCGCCCAGCTGATTAAACTTTCATTTCATTTTCTTCGTAATTTATTTATGGAAAATTAAATGAGAAACTGTATCTCTTTTCTTTATGAAACCACGTTGTGGTTTCCTTGACGCACATCCAGACTGGCTTTGATCTACACTGCAATTTACATTTTGCACGAGCTCCGTGCATTTGCAAGTTATCTCCTTAAAATTTTACCTACTTGAGAGATTATCCCATTAATTCGTACATGTACAGTGAATATGAGAAAATGTTTTACTGTAACGAGAACCAACACGTGGCAGATAATGAATGTTTCGTCTTAATTACGGTGTAAAGTCTTAAAATTATACGAGCATTAACTCACTTTTGTTCAATTTGATTGCAACGAGAAAGGAAACCACATATACAGCTTTTGCTTCAAATAACTATAATAACATGTACTACATGTATAAGCCAGTCAAGCCATAGTCGTTGTCAATGCTGTGAAGATTTGCGGCCTTTTCAGAGTTAAGGTCACGGCTCTTGAAAAAGGGTAAATGTACGATTGCCACTCTGGTCAAGCCGACCATGACGGACGTAATGAAGCGCGATTTTTCCATTTCAGGAAGCTTCTTCCACAAAATGAAGCCATTCGGATGGCCGTTGCTATAATCGGTCGAGGTTGTTGACATCCGCAAGAATTAAGGCTCAGATATGGCGTAAACCATCAAGGGCTACGTCTGTACGTCTCTTATCGTTCAGACAAAGACTGGGAACAAATATCAGCAAACGCGATATAATGAAAATTCAACATGAATGAGAGAAAAATTCTGTTTGACACCCACGCACGTTGAAATTTATTATTGCGCAATTTCTACAAGGGTGTGGGTGGTAATGCAGGCTTAAAGGGCTCTCAGTTTCATATCAAGTTAAAGACGACAAGAAATAGCTCGCGTATGATATGGTTTTTATGTTTTGTTGTCCGAGCGATGTCCTAGCGTGAAGCTGAAACCATATTTGAGGATCCATGGGCTTTTCAATTTTTTTTTTTTTTTTTTTTTTTTTATTTTTTTTTTTGAAGATACATGTATATACACTGCACATGATGTAATGAGAAAAATGACGTGAGTGGCATGTTGCGGAGTGATGCATAGCTGTAAAGCAGCCGAGTCATAAAAGAAGAGTAGGATGGGAAAATAACCTCGAGATCCCAGTTTCCAACATCCAACTGCACTGAGTCGTAAAAAATGTAGCTGGGATGTAAAGTAATAACACCTTTTAAGTTTAGGGCACTTTGCATCTGTTGCATTGGCCACATGCGTTTGCAAACATTTACGTGTTCCGAAAGATAACGGCGTTTAAATCTAGTGGTTTAAATATCTCTACAGATTATTACACTTAATCTTCATCTTGTTTTTCGACCTTAATTGCATATTTGGTATATGAGACAAAGTTAAAAATGTACAGGGTCTTCGTAAAAATTGTTTTGAAAAGGAGATTTGTATGCGATTTGTAACGTGCATATTTGAGAGTTCATTTTCATTGCCTGAAGTTCTCTTCTACCGCATCATTTTTCCATGTTGACAAAAGTAAATGTGAAAAACGAACTCATTAAGTGATCTGAAAATCCCCAAAGGTGTATTGCGAAATGAAGCACTGAATAGTTATTTTTATTCAAGAGCAAATTTGGAAAAAAAATCGTAGACATACAACATAAAGCTTCACTTTTCCATTAGTTTTCTTATTGGCAACTTGTCTTGTCATATTTATTTGACAAATGCGATTTGGAAAATAACAAGTTGTATTATTAGATTTATTCCGTCAAATCGATTTATGAGTGTAGGGTGTCGATAAATTATCAACACCATTATATGCTGAAATAAATTCGTTTCGTATGAATTATTAATGGGCACCCTGGGTATTATACGATTTTTTCCACTGTTTTCATTCGAATTTTGCCACTTCCCAAGTATGGTGGCAACAAAATTCAAATAACTCGTGCATGCAAATCTATTTTGCCCAGCTTGGCTTGAGTGAACTTGGCTTGGCTTGAAGTCAAGTCAGGAGCTAGGTAAAATGGGTTTACATGTATATGCATGACTTACTCAGATAAACGTAACTTCAGGTCTTCGTGTAAACGTTGTCAATGTGCATTACTTTTTCATTTAACTGCCCCTAGCCATCAGGCAATCACTGCCAACCTACGAGCCATTAGGAGAAGCCCACAATGTCATAGTCCATGTTAGAACAGGGCAAGATGGAAAAGTCTTAATGAAGACATTCCTTAGTCCAGAATGTAATGGCTTCAACCAACGCTTATTTGTAAAAGCATAAGTATCATGACTCTTAATTAGCTGCAATTCATTCGGCTATTGTGCCGTTTGTTAGTCAGTATAATGACGGTTTATTGAGCTGATACAAGGGACGGATCATCACCGATGTTGGATGAAACGTGCAACTTGTGTTTGCGTTGTTTCCATTGCCGGCTTCGTCGCGATGCTAATTCATTTAAAACGATGCCAGAGTTTATTGAAGCGGACATATTGTTTGCCGTTTAATGTTGCTCGCCATATTAAAATTGAATTTATGGGTTTCCCTCCTTCGAGCTCACCGAAAATCGGCTGATTAAATGGCGCGAATCATATGTGCCCGAGCTCCTCACCATCATTATTTCTGAGAAAATTAATGAAGTGTCTCAGCATTGATGCAAATTAATGAGAACGAATGACAACATTAAAGTCCTCTTCATTCGCATTGCTACGCTACGGCCTTACAGGATCATTAATATTTTTGAACCTAATTAAACCTATGGCAAGCAACATTTAGGATTACGGTTCAATAGATTTGGAAAAATGCTCCATTGATTTTATCATTTTCCTTCTCCAGGTCGCTGATGACTTTCAAATCCTTTGGCATTAATCCACCAACAAACTCATTTTATGTCTCTGGTACTAGTGTATTTTCCGAGCTGATTTTAAAGTGAAGTGATGCGATACAAATATTCACGTATCTTGACCAATGCGCATCAATTATTTGTGTGCTAATATTCAGAAATAAGTAGATTGCAGTTTCTGAAGGCTTACATATCAAATGAGTTAATTCATGCACCCCAATAATTTAGCTTCTTCCATGCTCAATGCATTACCTGAACTTTACTAGTACGTGCTGGAACATGCTGCTGATTAACTCACAAACATTTGGCACGTTTGATTTTTTTTATTAGAAGTCTTTAACTTGTTGTTTGCTGGTGTTGTACCGATTAGCATGCAATTGTCCGTGTAGTCTTCATGGCTAGTAATTACGCAATAAATACTGTCATAGCAGCAGGATTTGAATGAGTTTCAAGCCGTGTGAATTGCATCAGTCTAATTGACGTTTGTAAGCCGTTTATAGCGAGGCTTTGCTACTAGATTGGACAACATTGGTTAACGAAATCAGCGATTGAACTTAATCCAATAATTTTTGCTGTTTCATGTAATTAGCTGGAACGAAAGCTGTCAAATTCTCATGTTCATGTAAGTGTTTGAAACACGATTGTAACAGAAAGTGCAGCAACTCAATATATGGACACTCTAATTAACCTAAAATGCGTAGCACGTATACTGTATACCAGTTTATACATGTATTATTTCATCCCATTAATAGAGGTAATTTAACGAATCCTTTCAGTTTGTAGATGTAGGAGGGAGGAAAATTATCCTATTTACAGAGGTCGAATTTGTCCCAATAATACCGCCTGAAAACATTATGCCGGAATTACAGTAAAAGGGATTTCTTTTTTCACTGGAAATAATTTAAGGCATGAGCAAATTGGTCTCCAGCCAAGAAAGATAAACATTCCTGGAGCTACATTTTGCGTGTTTAGCGTCATGACCACTTTGCTCACAATTTCAGTCTTAAGCACTTTTGTTACATAGCCCGACTCGACGAAAGACATTGGCTGTTTGTTACTTGATTATTTCCATATGTCTTGACGCAATTTCCCCATGTTTCTTGTACGGTAAGAGTTGCGTATGACCATGAGGAATGTATGTAACACGTTTAGAAAAATAGCTGAGAGGTTGTTCTACAATCAAAGAAAGAGCAACCATCTCAACCCGTGGTGGAAACTGAAACTTTCAACTTTCAGATGTAGTCAAGTATAAGCAATTTTGATTCATTTTGGAATTACTTTACACAGGGCGAATTTTTTCAGCGATGGAAAAAAGGTCGAATAATCCAGGTCATCGCATAATGGTTTTGGAAACAAAAGCCGATGTGACGCGTTGAATTTTTCATTAGTTGGATATGTCGCAGGCGTCAGGCGTGGTGGCTTTTCTCGAAAATGAGAAGCTGGGATTGAATCAGGATGTTAGGAAGAAAATCGTTCTTATAATATTATTTTAGGGATCATATTATGTCGAGGGCGAAAAGATGTTTGCACTTCCATGGTAGAAGGAAAGTGTGAGAAACGCTTCTTATTGGTTACATGGAGGTGCTTTTACTGGCTCATGTACCATCCTGCTCTGAACACTGAAAACATTTTACTGACCACTTTACGTGAAATTCGTGGAGTCACCAATATTTAGATAAACTAACTTCTGGAATTTAACGCAAATAAGTTTTGCGTTCTAACACCATCTACCATGTCGATCATAAACTCCTACCGTCAACTACACAAATTTATTCTTAAAATATTGTTGACATGCGAGGATCAAATTTTGAAAAAGGTACAACTGCTACATGTAGTATGACAATTTTACTGTTCTGGGAAAATTGGAATTTCTATATTACGACAACGAATTAAAGAATAAGGGAAGTTGACAGGCTTTTAGCACATATTTCATAGCATACTGTACGTTCCAAGAATGGTGAAAAAAATTGAAGCGGATAACGAAATTCTTGGAAAGACGATCGATTTTTGTGACAATCCATCTCCAGCATGGGATGTCGTTTATGGACGGCCCCTAACATGACTGTAGGCAAAGCGCCCGACACTTTTTTCAAAACTACATTTTTAGTGCTGTTTCAGGTGTCGGTTTCACTAAACGTGATTGAAGTACCCAATCCGAGTTTTACCGTGCAAATAAGTGTAGTTTGGAACGCTTGATTGCTTTAAGGGCCATTATAGGCCGTTTGAAAAATCCCTGTGAATTTGGGGACACCCCTGCACTCCATTCAAAACACCTTG
>JAQFYZ010001709.1:0-21344 GCA_034695085.1 Cylindroiulus punctatus
AAAATGTTCACCCAGAATAGCACCAAATAACATAGCCGCCATTTTGACAAGAAAACAGAATTTTGGAATAGTTGTTACGGCGCTTTTGCAACCAGACGCTTAATGTTGCCGAGTCGAAAGGCGGTCCATGAATTCACGTCACATACGTGCGTTCCATAAAGACCGTCCACGAAATAAATTTAGTTAATGTTTATGTTTGAAACATACAGGGTGCAGCGCACCCGCCTAACACATTTTCGTGAAAAACTGGCCCCTCACACTACCAAAAATAATGACACTTTTGATCGTCCCCTTCGCTAAGATTAATTATAAAATGCAGCTTTGCCAAGCTGTACTTGAGTGACGACATATGGTGGAATTCAATGGGACCTTAATTTGACATTAGCAAGAATCCTGACCAGATTGTTATCTCAGCATCCTTCTAATTCTGTCCATGTTTTTTGACATGGCGCCTATAAAGATTGTTTGGCACCTCATCGCTATTCTGGTGGGCATGGAAATTATGGCAATTTCTTTAAAATTTTGAACATTTCTGACGAGAAGCAGATTCACTGGTTGGGTCTAAAACAGTTTCCCTGATTTGTTTAGATTTTCATAACTTTCTGCACTATTTCTGGGCAATCCAAAAAACTTGGAATGACAGTAGGCTATATAAAGCCACCTTACTATCAAAATTTTTTAGCTTTTAAAAAAGCTGGTTGCACGACATTTAGTGGACATATTTTGATTTGTACATGTGAAAACAAAAACAACGTGCAAAGATTTCTCACCATTTCAGCTGATTCCACTTGTAGGCTTGCACTTGCCATCTTGCTGCCATGGGATAGCTGAGATAGTCGGTCCCTTAGAGCATTCCTGTAGCCCATGTCTACCTTTGCGTGAGGTTCACACTCTTTGTACTTTTACATTTGCAGTCATCTTAAATTGAGAAATCTAGATCAGTTAATTTGGAAGGCCTTACAGCAATCGTTACAACGGCAGCAGTCTTCGTCATCTTTTATAGTTTGGTACATTTGCCACTCCCACACAAACGTTTGTCGACATTTGTGCACGAACGAACGTTAATTAACCAACAAGTTGTGTACAACACTATTTGGATTTTCTCGGTATAAATTGAATGCGATTAAATTGCCTGAGGTCGAATCCATGGACGATTTGAAAACTGCGGACCACTGTCAACATGGTGGAAACATTGCCTTGAAAACATGTCCCTGATACATGTATACAAACAAGAAATACAAAGAGACAATCTTACATTTGATGGCCCAGATGCAGCTGGTATTGCCGATCGACTCCAGTTCTTGAAGACTGTTCTAGTATTGTTAAGCATAGTCTGTCGAATTTGTTGAAAACGAAGAAAATTCGCCATGGCAGGGATGGCAAGACCAGACGGTTTTTACACAGCAGCTGCCATGGCCGCCGCTGACGTCATGGTTCAAGGTCGCTAGGAAATGAATAAATTAAAATTTCAAACGAGGGAAAAGTGACCTTCAAAAAACAAGCAATGGAGTGCTTATTTGCATGCATGTAAACCAACGATAATTAATTATTAGAAAAATGGATTGATTCGAGCCCAGCATCAAATGAAGAAATAAAAATACAACAAGTGCAGAGCTGCAGTATTTCCAAACAGCATTTCATTAAAAAAAAAAGGAGGAAGCCAAATTTAGCCATGCCTTTAGTGCACAATTTCATAAAAAACGAATAGTGGGAAGTTTTGATGAATCTGAAGTAAAGCTTTGTAGAGTTGAGATGTCCATATCATGAGACATATGGAATGACACTTGGTTAGGAAACTTAAAAATCAATCCATCACAATCAGATTTAATTATTAATCCTCATGTTCATTTTTATGAAATACATGTACAAAGTAGGAGTTAGGCAGCAGTCCATTTCTAGTGACATGATGATATCAACTCCTCGCTGGTTGAGATTTTTATTTCATGAAACATAGTCATGGAATGATAAGCTACTTAAGAAACTTGAAAACCTCAACCCTCAGACACATCAAATCCATCTTCACACATTTAAATTTTTGACGAAAGGGCTCAAGTATCAGTCCATTTCCCATTACATGAAAACCTCAACTTCTCAAAGCTATTTTTAAGAATCGTCAACTTCTCACTCCGCATTTTATGAAATTGAGCCCTGGCGTACTACAGCCCAACTTATTATTGGGTCTAATTATAACATTTTAGACTGTTATAAATTGTTCAATGTTCAATGACTTTTCAATGACACTCATTTTAAGCAGCGTAATAAGAAAATGGCTACACGGAATGACAGAAATAATTGTTGTGAAAGGGACATTATAAAGTTGACAAAAACACACCGCAAGACTGGAATAAACTTTCACAACGTGAGGACTTAACTATATAGCAGAGAAGCACGGCTCGATTGCTCTTTCGGTTAGGGGCAACGAATGCATTATCGGAAAGTTAAATTTCCATCTAATGCATATTTTTATGGTTATTTTTCATTAGAAAATGGTAGGTTAGGTTATAGGTCAAATAAACGCAATTTCTGTGGTGCTGCCCTACCATAGTTTAGCAAACGTGAGTTCTACTACCGACTCAACAGGAGGACCACTAGAAAATTTGAAAACTGCGACTCAGAAACAATCGAAGAGAAGTAGGCTTAACGCCTTTTGCCAAAACTCCACCGAAAAATGGAAAACTGGCAATCTTCTGGGAAAATTTTCCATATCAAAACATTATAAGGCACTTACCGTTGTCGGAATCTTAAAAGTGACCGGCAAATGCAAGGAATTATCAGAAAATAGTTCCAAATAAGCCAAATGCCCACACGTAAAGAACTCAACCAATCCGCCATTTTGATTGAGAACTACTAGCGCCCTCTCGTTGGGAAAATTGGAAAAAAGTTAAGAAAGCTACGGCGCTTTTTCGCCTTCAGACTTCTAACCACATTTAAAAATTTGGCGCGTTCATAAATTTCATCCGACAAAGGATGGTCATGAATTCCGTGCGGCAAATAATAGCAATTTCGCCAAAACGAGAAAAATAATCGATTCTGTAACAAAACGATTGCAAATTAATAGCAGAAGTGCCGTTTTTCTTCAGTACAGTGTTTCATTATGTATTTTCTGTCATAAAAGTGCATTCCATGACGGTATTAATTTACCATTAATGGCAAAATAATTGGAACTTCCTGATGTACATATTTTTTTGAGACTTGCGCATAAAGGTTCTGTGGGATTTTTACGATTGTATTTCACTCAATTAATTTAATTACAAGAGCCCTCCCCCCAACCCCCAAATTTCGAACGAGAACTGCCATGCAGGATCCTGCGTGATCTATCTAAACAGAAATATTGGAATAAAATGCAAACAGATAAGAATCGGAAAACCATGCACAAAGGCATCCATATTATTGTCTGTGTTACCCTTAACAACTCTCGATTATACATGCATAGGTCACTGATACTCAATATTCGAAGAAAGGGCAGTTTAATCTCGTACATGTATAAAATTCCATGAAGGAGCGCATTTTATTTCACTGTTAGCAAAGATAGCTCAGGATAAGATGGTCTCTCTGTATGACTGTATGAAGCCTTTTGCGAACGCATTTTACATGTGCGGCCATGATGTTTTCTCGACTGAACCACCAAGATCAGCAGTGTTCAGAATCCTGCATAACATTTTTCAAAAAACTCTAAAACCACTTTTGGCAATATACGTCGTTCTGACTATGGTTACTCTCTACGAAATGAGAAACTTCAATGAGGACCATTTGGAATACCTTATGCAATACATATTGATCATGCTGATAGTCCTGAACAACGTTTGCTTAACCATCGTTGCTCATGCTCAGTTTTGTTATCACGTCGTCAAAATTAGATCCTTATTTAGCAGCTTCAGATTCATTTTTGTATCATCTGACAATGCTGCTCGGATCAAAGCAATGACAAAAACAATTGTGGTGTACGTTTATACCTCATACGCTATGAACGTGTTACTTTTTACAGTGCCATCCATTTTGTTTGCCATTCTTATGCCATGTGGGCTCTACAGCGAATTTAAAGATGGCAGCCTGGAGGAAATTAATCGAAGTTTTATAAGATTTGTTTTTAGTTTTTCCCTACCATTGACGTTAGGCAAGCCATTCCTGCCCCCTGATGGCGCCTTCCTGGGCTTAGGTTTTGTGTATGTCGTGACCTCTTGGTGCAGAATGATGCTCCAGAAACTGAAGGAGGAGTTGAAGCAGGAGAAAAGGGCGCATGCCATCATACAGAAGGTCACCTTATTCTGTCATCAGTATATTAAAGTTCAGACCCTGTTGAAAGAAATGCAGAAAATTATTTCTCCAATATTGCACACATGTGTTTTGGTTAGCATTGCATCAATAGCACATCTGACCAGCGTCGGGCTGTTAATGGGTGTAAAATACGAAAATAAGTTACCGAGCTTACTGTTAATGATGGGTGTGAGCACTTGTTTGGGAATATGCTTCGTACTACTGCCACTAACTCTAACAAACACCATTCAGTTGAATAATGAGGTAAGTTATTATTTCATCAAACATGATGGATATCTTTTATTCGACTTGATTGGTATGATATAAGGAACGAATTCGAACAATTCTCTATACATTTTATTTTTGTAATGAGATGGTCAATTATGATCATGGCAAACTGGATTAAAATGGGTTAAATCGTATATAAACGTGTTATTGTACCACTCACTGCGTTTCCCAAATTGGCTTTTTGAAGTTATTTGAAAAAAATTGTAACAGACGAGGATTTTTTTACGAAAAAAGAAAATTCTACACAGTGTCTGGCAAAAACTTTAATCCAATTTCCCTCACCCTTCCAGGTATGACCAGGTAATACGGACGTTTGACCGAACATTCTGTCTATAGTTGATTTAAGGCCCATTGAAAGTGATTTTTTGCAATTGAATTTTGATAATTTTGGACAGATATAATAATTTCAAATGAAACTAAATGTTTTGATTCAAAGTTTACATCGATAGTAAGTTCCTGCGCTATATAAAATGTATGTGTGTGTGTGTGTGGATCACCGTGTGAGCACCGTAGTCGAGCTTAGCACGAACCATGGCTCGGTAGATGCGCAGTAGCGAGACAGAGTCAGAGCCCCAGGAGGTACCAGCAAGGCAGCGGAGGAGGTTAAGAACCCGAAGGCAAGTAGCCCTAAGCCCCTCAACATGTGGCAAAAAGGTGAGCCTGGAGTCCAAGAGTAGGCCTAGAAACCGGGCAGTCCGCTGGACGGTCAGCACACTACCACCAAGGGAGAGAACTGGGTCAGGGTGCAGAGAGCGGAGGCGGCAGAAATGGACAAACTACGTCTTAGGCCCCGAGAAGCGCAAACCATTCACAAGGGTCCAGCGGTATAGACCGTTTAAAGACAGCTGCAACTGACGCTCAATGTGAGCCATACTGGGGAAGCAGCACAGAACATGGAGGTCATCAACATAGACTATATAAAATGAAAAGACATTTCGTTTTTAGAATTTTTTTACAGATATTCTTTATTTTGCCAACGACTGTAACCAAGTGTGTGTCACCAAGCTCTTACATTCCAAATCAGATGGCATATGCTGCCATCTATCGCCCATAAAGCAAAATAAGAGGTCAAACAGAATTATCTTTTTTATTAGACAGCGCATGGCCAAAAAACGCAAGTCCCAGTTAATGTTAACAAAAAATTATTTTCATAAATTGATTAGGAATTGATTAGGAAATTGAAGTCACAACGCACTTTGAATGGGCCTTTACAAATTACATTAAATTTTAAAAATGTCTTAACAATTTGCGCATTAGAGATACCTGATGGTGCACATGGGTCGCAGAGGTTTATCGTTCTAAAAGTTTGGTCATAGTTAAGAATTAGTTATTAAGATCTGATCAGTGATTATTGCTCAAACTCTTTATCAGGTGGACGAAATGTTACGTGAGTGTAGGAAGCAGTGTTTCTTTCATGACCTTCAACTGGATGTAACAATCCACACTTTGGTAAGGAATTCTTTAAAAATAGGCATTACACGTATTCAGGCATTCTACTGTACTATTTGTGTTTATATTGATTTAGCATATAACAGTCTGTATTTACTAACACCCTTTTAGGCTTATGATGAGCAAGAAAAGAATGCACTAAAAAAAGAAGATTTTCTGAATATAATTGTAAGTTACTCAGCTAAGTTCATTTGTTTTAGTGGTAACTGCTGAGATTTACTTCTCCAAATAGGAAAGACTGAATCACATGATATGCTTTTTATCGATAAAACTGCATCCATCTAAATTCCTCAGCAGCGGATGGCTCATTGAAATATCTGATACTGGAATATTTGCAGTACGTTTAGAACTGATATTAATCGGCATCCCATATTTGTTTAATTTTGAAAAACAACCTTAGCTTGATATTCCTTTTTACTTTCTTTACTTATGGTTCATCGTTTTATCATTAATGGTTTATTAGATCACAAAAGTAAATATAAATACTGAGAATGTATTCCTGACTTTCTATTTCAGATGCTGATGATGATCTTTGACATCGCTCAACTCACATACTTTAGAACACAAGATTATATAGAAGAACATATAGCGGCACCAGGGCTAGACTAGAAAGGATGTTTCTTTGACTTTCCAGGATTTCAAAGAATTCCCCTGACCGCTATAACCACTGTAAATGCACAAAAATGGAATTAATGCCTATGTAATGAAAGCTGTACTTATTGTTTATCGTATATAAATGACGACTGAACACGCATTTTCACTAGGAATACACTGCATATACAGCGTGAATAAAAAATCTGTACCCTTTTTCGTAACAGGGGAAAAATGGAAATTTAGATAAACGGGACATATAGGAACCATGAGGTGCGCAATTTAATGGTGCACAAATATGTGACTGTTGACCACATTTTCAATGTCATTCAGACAGAAAATACTAGAAAGATGCGAAATAGACCTATGGTGTGAATTTGAAAGTAGTAGAGGTAGATGCTATTAGTCTAAAAATGCTTCATTTATAAATTAAGATGCCCCTCTGTGAATTTAATTCAGGTTGCTTGTGATGGATGTTGATGCACTCCTGTACAGCTTGGCAGCATTGCAGTGAAGTCACGCGATCATTGTCAAGGGGCTTTCGTTCCTATAGGTGACACGTACAATTGTACATTTGCATCAGCACAGAGAACTTGTCCAAAGGCAGGTATGTTTCCATTGGTAATGTGTTCATGCATTTGCTTCGCACCTATAGGACCGAAAGCCCCTTGACTTTAATCTCGTGACTTCACTGCAATGCTTAGAAGCTGTACAGGAGTGCATCAACGTCCATCACAAGAAACTTGAATTAAATTCACAGAAGGGCATTTTAATACTAAATGAAGCATTTTTAGACTGATAGCATCCCCCTCTACCACTTTTAAATTCACACCATAGGTCTATTTCGCATCCTTCAAGTACTTCCTGTCTGAATGACCTTGAAAACGTGGTCAACGGACAAATGTTTTTGCACCATTAAATTGCGAACCCCATGGTTTCTATATGTCCTTTCTATCTGAATTTTTATTTTTTTCCCCGTTAGGAAACTATTGAGTGGGGAACAGACTTTTTATTCACGCTGTATATGTATATTCCACGAAGCAACGCATTTCAAAGCAACAATAGCTTGTGATACAATGACCTCAATGTAAGACTTTTGCGAATGCATTTTACCTGTGCGGACATGACGTATTCACAACCGATTCCCCATGATCAATCCTGCTCAGAACCCAGCATAAAATTTACCAACTGTTTTTAAAACTCTCTGTTTAAACGGCTCTGTTTAATTTGAATGAAATTGAAAGCCACGCACATAATCCTGCCAAATTGCAAGACCTAAACAACTATATGTGTTTTATGCAGATAATCCTGAACAACGTTTGTTTAACTATCGTTGCCCATGCTCAATTTTGTTATCACGTCGTAAAAATTAAGTCCTTATTTAGCAGCTTCAGATTTATTTTTGTATAATCTGACAATGCTGCTCGAATCAAAGCAATGACAAAGGCAATTGTGGTGTACGTTTATAGCACATATGCTATGAACGCGTTTCTTTTTACAGTGCTCCACACAATGTCTGCACAATTGTACCTTGCAACTACAGGTTCCAACTACAGGTTCCAACTACAGGTTCCCTTCCAAAGTGATCAAGGCTTTCCTTTTCCTTGAAATAAGCCTTGAAACATGTCTTAAAATCAGATTTTAAACACAATTTTTTCACTTCTTTGAGTATCATATCACTCTGACAGTCACCAATCCACTGTTTTTCACTGAAAACGACATATGGTATATTCCTAAGCTAGAATGAGGGCGGATGGAGAAGGATTCTGGATTGAGCTGCTGGAAACCTGAGTGCTGGGATAGATAGCATTTCGCTTTTACAGTGAAAAAATTTCCTGACCACTTTTATTTTCCATGACTTTTCCCTGACTTCCCTGATCAATGGTTCATGAGACAATGAAAGTAAATATACGAATTACTGATGGTGCCTTCTCGACTTTCAATTTCAGATGCTGATGATGATCTTTGACATCGCTCAACTCGCATACTTTAGCACACAATATAATATTCAACATGCACAAACTAATGCCAATGTAATGAAAGCTGTAACATAATCAAATTTGCAGGAGCAGTTTCATCATGCTCTTGAGTCATTGAACATCATGTCACATTGGAATAAATCTATTTTTGGAAGTCTAAAGTGGTGCTAAAAAATTTTAAAGATGAAGTTGCAGAACTTTTGACTCAATATCGTTTTGCTGTAAGATTTTTATCCTTGTTATGTTTGGATTTGATGACATTCCTTTGTAAATTTTTATGTATATGATTTCAAGCTAATAAACTGCTCTTGTCTATTTTGCATGTTTGAATGTTTTAAACCATAGCCGTTTCCAGCAGATTGCCTCTAAAGTGAAATGTTATTAGTAAAAAAAGTACGTTGCAGGTTGTATTATATGCTTAATAGTCAAACTTTACATCTTCTTTCACTAGATTCATAATACGAATTGAAACGAAGAACCCATTCTTGAAATCACTGAGTTGTACGTGTACAATGCATCTACAGTATGCAGCAGTGTTATGTGATTTTATAATCATGTAATTGTCTAAAATTTGTCTTTAAAACAAAAAAGCTTAACTCAATATATTTGACGTAATTGTCTTCTGTATAATGTTTGACTTAACATGTCGAAATGGTTTTATACAAGGTGTGCACATTTAAAATCTGGTGTTAATTTAGAACATGTAAATAGCACATACAGCCAAAACTTATATTCCTTCATCTGAAAAAAAAACGTATACAGTTTTCGAGGTAATCATATTAACCATCTCCAGTAGGTACAAAATTACATTGCCTCTACAGTTGAAAGAAACTTTTGGTTTTCGAAACTTTTCATGTGCATAGGAGAGTTGTCAAAGCAACCAATTTCTACAACATGCAATTGACATATTGTCCGTGTGAAAATGAACTAGAAGGAAAAGCTGGGAGGTAAGGTATGAAAGTGAGCATCGACTCTCAAGAATAATAGTCAGACTAATGTATACACAAATATTGGAATAAAATGCAAACTGATAAGAATCGGAAAAACATGCATGCACAAAGGCATCCATGTTATTGTATGTGTTACCCTTAACAACTGTAGAATATACATGCATAGGTCACTGATGCTCAATATTCGAAGAAAGGGCAGTTTTACCTCGTACATGTATAAAATTCCATGTAGAAGCGCATTTTATTTCACTGAAAGCATAGATAGCTCAGGATAAGATGGTCTCTCTGTATGACTGCATGAAGCCTTTTGCTAACTCATTTTACATGTGTGGCCATGATGTATTCTCAACTGAACCACCAAGATCAGCAGTGTTCAGAATCCTGCATTACATTTTTCAAAAAACTCTAAAACCACTTTTGGCAATATACGTTGTTCTGACTATGGTTACTCTCTACGAAATAAGTAAATTCAAGCAGTATACAGAACATGATAAGTATTACTTTACACAATACATATTGTTCATGTTGATAGTCCCGAACAACGTTTGCTTAACCATCGTTGCCCATGCTCAGTTTTGTTATCACGTCGTCAAACTTAGGTCCTTATTTAGCAGCTTCAAATTCATTTTTGTATCATCTGACAATGCTGCTCGGATCAAGGCAATGACAAAAGCAATCGTGGTGTACGTTTATACGTCACATGCTATGAACGTGTTACTTTTTACAGTGCCATCCATTTTGTTGGCTATTTATATGCCATGGGTGTTCTATAAAGAATTTAAACATGGCAGACTGGAGGAAATTAATCAAAGTATTATAAGATTTGTTTTTAGTTTTTCCCTACCATTGACGTTAGGCAAGCCATTCCTGCCCCCTGATGGCGCCTTCCTGGGCTTAGGTTTTGTGTATGTCGTAACCTCTTGGTGCAGAATGATGCTCCAGAAACTGAAGGAGGAGTTGAAGCAGGAGAAAAGCTCGCATGCCATCATACAGAAGGTCACCTTATTCTGTCACCAGTATATTGAAGTGCAGACCCTGTTTAAAGAAATGCAGCAAATTATTTCTCCAATGTTACACACATGTGTTTTGGTTAGCATTACATCAATTGCACATCTGACCAGCGCCGGGCTGATAATGGGTTTAAAATACGAAAATTTGGGGTCACTGTACTTTCTGTTAATGATAGGTGTGACCCCCTGTTTGGGAACATGCTTCGTACTACTGCCACTAACTCTAACGAACACCATTCAGTTGAATAAAGAAGTAAGTTATTATGTCATCAAACATGATGGATATTTTGTTCGACTTGATTGACATGATATAAGGAACGAATTCGAACAATTGTCAACAAATTATATTTTTGTAATGAGCTGGTCAATTATGGTGAAGTCAAACTGGACTAAAATCGTATCTAAACGTGTTATTGTACCACTCACTGCGTTTCCCAACTTAGCTTTTTGAAGTTATTTGAAAACAAATTGTAACAGACGAGGATTTGTTTTTACCAAAAATTACATTCTACATAGTGTCTGGCAAAAACTTTAATCCAATTTCCCTCACCCTTCCAGGTATGACCAGGTATTACGGACGTTTGACCGAACATTCTGTCTAGAGTTGATTTAAGGCCCATTGAAAGTGATTTTTTGCAATTGAATTTTGATAATTTTGAACAGATATGATAATTTCAAATGAAACTTAAATGTTTTAATTCAAAGTTTATGTTGATAGTAAGTTCCTGCGCCATATAAAATGAAAAGACATTTTGTTTTCAGAATTTTTCCAGATATTCTTTATTTTGGCAACGACTGTAACCAAGTGTGTGTCACCAAGCTCTTATATTCCAAATCAGATGGCAGATGCTGCCATCTATCGCCCATAAAGCAAAATAAGAGTTCAAACTTAGATTTATCTTTTTTATTAATATCATATACATTTTCATGAGTTTTCCGGCCAAAAAACGCTAGTCCCCGTTAATGTTAACAAAAAAATTATTTTCATATGTTGATTAGGAAAGGAGAATTTGTTTCTTAAAATTTTATGCAGGATGTCCCCAAAGTCACAACGCACTTTCAATGGGCCTTTGCAAATAACATTAAATTCTAAAAATGTTTCTTCCCTCATTTGCGCATTAGAGATACCTGATGGTGCACATGGATCGTAGAGGTTTATCGTTCTAAAAATTGAGTCGTAGTTAAGAATTAGTTATTAAGATCTGATTATTGCTCAAACTCTTCATCAGGTTGATGAAATGTTAGGTGAGTGTCAAAAGCAGTGTTTCTTTCATGACCTTCAACTGGATGTAACAACCCACACTTTGATAAGAAAATCTCCAAAATATGCATTCCAGGTATTCAGGCATTCTACTATTGGTGTTTATATTGGTTTCGCATATAACAGTCTGTATCTACTAACAATCTTTTAGGCTGATGATGAGCAGGAAAAGAATGCACTGAAAAAAGAAGATTTTCTGAATATAATTGTAAGCTACTGAGCATAGTTAACCTTTTTACTGACAAACGCTGAGATCTATTTACTTCTCCAAATAGGAAAGACTGAATCACATGGAATGCTTTATATCGATGAAACTGAATCCATCTAAATTTCTCAGCAGTGATTGGCTCATGGAAATATCTGATACTGGAATATTTGCAGTACGTTTAGAACTGATATTAATCGGCATCCCACATTTGTTGAATTTTGAAAAACAAACTTAGCTTGATATTCGTTTTTACTTTCTTTATTTATGGTTCATCGCTTTATCATTAATGGTGTATGAGCTCACGAAAGTAAATATGAATACTGATGCTGCCTTCTCGACTTTGTATTTCAGATGCTGATGATGATCTTTGATATCGCTCAACTCACATACTTTAGAACACAAGATTATATAGAAGAATTTCTATAGGTACCAGCGCTTGACTAGAAAGGATGTTTCCTTGACTTTTCAGGATTTCAAAGAATTCCCCTGACCGCTATAACCACTGTAAATGCACAAATATATAATTAATGCCTATGTGATGAAAGCTGTACTTATTGTTTATCGTATATAAATGACGACTAAGCACGCATTTCCACTAGGAAAGGAAATCATTGCTTCAAAGGAACTACTCAAAATCACTTGATTTTCGTTAATCATTGATTTTGAATTTCCCTGCAACAATTATAGTTTTTTCAGGTTTCAAGTCCCAGGAACCCTGTCAGTGCAAGACCCTGTTAATGGTTTATTAGACCACTAAAGTAAATATAAATACTGAGGGTGCATTCTCGACTTTCTATTTCAGCTGGTGCTGATGATCTTTGATATCTCTCAACTCACATACTTTAGCACACAACAATTTATGGAAGAACATCACTTTTAAACACGTATTTTCATTTGGAAATTGAATCGTTTCTTCCACTGAACTACCAAGTATCACTTGATTATGAATTTCCTTGGCAATTCTATTTGTTCAAGTTTTCCATGTCCTAGGAACCCTGTCTATACAATTTTGCTAATAACATTTGACTTTGTAAGCAATCTGCTGAAAAAAATGATGTTCTTCGCCATACGCCTGAAACATGTTACATGTAACATGTTATTGATATTTTATCCAAACACCTGATATCAACAACACTCACTGTTTTTGTAATTTTTTTTTCAACTACACATATCATTATGATACCGCATCATCATATGGAGCTAAATAAATCACACTATTCAAAAGTCAAAATATGTGCAATTTGGAAGAAAATGTTTATCATGTGTGAAATAATATTAACACAGATAATGTGAGTCACTTGTAACAGCATGTCATATTGGATGAAAGCTGTTTTTAAAGTCGAACCTGGTGACAAAATTTGAAAGATGAAGTTTCAGGTAGGATTTTTGTCTTAATATTGTTTTGTAGCAAGACTTGTATCCTTATTATTGTTTTTGATTTGATGTCATTTCTTCGGGAATTCTTATGTATTAACGCAGACGATGGGTGATTTTAAGAGCTGATAAACCGCTCTTGCATAGTTTGCAAGTTGAACATTTTAAAACACATAATATGAATTAAAAACTGACAATGCATTCTTTAAATAACTATGAGTTGTACATGTACTTTGTATCTACAGTATGCAATAATGTGATGCGATTTATTAATCATGTAATTGTCTTTAGAACAGATAAGTTAGATCAATATATTTAACGTAATTGTCTATTGTATTATGTTTGACCTAAGGGGGTCCAGGACAACCCATGCTTGTAGCTATCATTCATATAAATGTTTTCTTTTACAAATGTTGTTGATGGTGTTTAGGCATCAAAATGCGTGGGTGCATAAACAAATTGCAAAAATAACGAAAATAAATCGAGCATTTTTTTCATTGTTTTTGCAATTTTGTTCGTGAAAAACTCGTGAAATGACAATATTTGATCATCAGATTCATTATAAAATGCAGTCTTTTGACAAGCTATACTTGAGTTGACGACCAGATGGAAAGCATTTTGATCTGAACTTCATCTCAGCAAACATCCTGGTCAGATAGTTATCTCAACTTCCGGCTGATTCTACATGTTTGTGAATATGGCGCCTATAAGGCTCGGTTGGCACATACTAGCTATTCTGGTGTGCATCAAAATTTCTGCAAATTCCTTGAATTTTTCCGAATTCGAAGACGTCAAAGTGACGGTCAATGGATCTAAGATTTTGGGAAATTTCAGTCATTTTTGGGAAAGCACGGGCTTGAGGTAAGTGGGAAAAGTTGAAGCTTAAAGTTTGTAAATTCCTCGAAATGTTCACATTTTGCGAAATTTTAGCCCACCGGAACCATACCAAAAAGCTGGCGAATTTCTTCTGAGCAAAGACATGGGGTTGAACTTTGCCCTCATTGGAGCCCTGCCCACCGAAGCACCGATGCAAGTCCGAATTCATTGGCTGTTGAACCTAATTACTGTGAGGTAAGTGAGTTAGCAAAATTCTAGCAAATTAACTTTTTGAAGTTTTGGCAAATGTACATCTTGAGTGATAAATTCAAGAAAATTTTGGGATATCCTTGAAAAACAATTAAAACTGCTCCAGAACTTGGATTACATCAAATAATATCTTAACAAAATTCTGGCAAATTAAATATTTGCAGCACCCTTGGTAACTTTTGATAAATAACTGGTCATTTGAAGATATTTTTGGTAAACACATTAAAAAAAGGCAACCAGAAATACAACTGCTTCAAAACTTTCACTGCAATATAGAACATTTAAACAAAATTGACAAATTTTGACAAACTACCAAAAATTACTTGTAAATTCAAGAAAAAGTTTTGATTCTGGAAAAAAGAATATGATAAATAGCTGATTAATCGAAATTTTTTTAGGTACACACATTGAAAAAGGCAATTAGAAATAAAACTGCTTCAAAACTTTCACTGCAATATAGGATATTTTGCAATTTTAGCAAATTTTTGTAAAACCTTTGGAAAACTTCAAGAAAAGCAAGAAACCATTTCCGTGATTTATTTTTTATAAAAAAAGACCTAGTGCTCAATTTGTAGCAAAAAATTTGGGGAAACAAGACAATATTAGAATACATATTAGTTAAAATGAAACTATTTTAGCATTTAGACTGTAATATGGAATTAGTGTTGTGAAATTCTTTGAAGTTACGGATATATACATCTTGAGTGATAAATTCAAGAACGTTTTAGCATATCCCTGAAAAAACAATTAAAACTGCTCCAGAACTGGATTACATAAAAGAATATCTTCTGGCAAATTGGATATTTGCAAAACCCCTGGTAAGTTTTGCTAAATGTCTGCATGGTTAATTGAAGATATTTTTGGTAAACACATTAAAAAGTCAACCAGAAACACAACTGCTTTAAAACTTTCACTGCAATATAGAACATTTCAAAAAAATTGTCAATTTTGGATACATTTTGAAAAATCACCAAAACTCACTGGTAAATTTAAGAAAAAGTTTCGATTCTGGAAAAAAAAAGTACAACTGCTTCAAAACTTGAACTGCAATATGGGATATTTTGCGATTTTAGCAACTTTTTCTAAAAACTTTGGAAAACGTCAAGAAAATCAAGAAACTACATGTATATTCGTGGATTTTGTAAATGAAAAAATAAGACATCCCCAGAAAATAAGACCTAGTGCTCAATTTGGAGCAAAAAAGGATATAAGACCTGCGCTTATATTCGGGGAAACCTGGAAATGTTGGAATAGAAATCAGTTAAAATAAAACTATTTTAGCATTTAGACTGCAATATCGAATTTAATATTGTGATATTCTTTGAAGTTACGGATATTCTAGAAAAATTAACATTTTCAGGAAATTTGTTATAGTGCCACCGGAAGTGATGGCGTGCTGTACAACTTCACTGACCTAGACCATCTGGTGAGCACGTGCTGGAGAAGCGGTCTCAAGCTGGGCTTCGAGCTCATGGGCAACCCATCCAACTATTTTGGTGATTTCGAAAATAAATCGCAAATCTACGAATGGCGCAATTTGGTGAAGAGCGTCGCCAAGCGCTACATTGGTCAGTACTTCCGGTTCAGGATTTTCGTGATTACCAACCCTCCCGATATCATCATTTATTTTTCAGTCAAATATGGATTGGGCTACGTTCGGTCCTGGAATTTCGAGTCCTGGAATGAGCCTGACCATGGCGATTTCGACGGATTGAACTTCACACTCCAAGGTACTCAGTGGCAATTTTGTTCCAGATTTCTGAAAACAACCATATCCCAATTGTTTTCTTTGCTGGTTTCTACATGTTACAAAATATTAGAGGATGTGGGGATATGTTGGGAACATGACGGCTTCAGCAAATAATGTAGGACATGCTTCCCATATCCAAAGAAAATGCATTTTAAATGCATTATGCAATGCATTTCAATTTGCAAAATTATTTGAAATGCATTTTGAAATGTATTTCAATGAAGGAAATATATTTTAAGTGCATTTGGAAATGTATACGCCAAACTGTATAATGCATTTGTAATATATTTCGAAATATATAGTAATGCTGAGCTATATTTTAATGCATTTTAGCTTTAATTGAGATAAGATTTTAAATTCATTTCACAATATGGACCTCACTAAGGTAACTCGTCAGTAATGGATTGTACAGTGAATTTTGTGTAAAAATAATATTTTTACACTAAATTTGCATGACTGCATTGTGAATTGAGATGTATATTTTCAATGAATAGTGAAATAAATTGTGATATGTATTTTGAAATACATATTTCAATATATTTACTCATGTGTTTTGCAATATACATGTATATTGCAATGCATTTAAAAGTTTATTTCGAAATGCATAATACAATACATATTTTAGTGCCAATCCAAAGGTATTTTCCAATGTATTTCCAAATGTATTTCTAGCTATGCATTTAAAAATACATTTTTTTTCCATATGGGTTTACATGCTATAATGCTGGTATACTGTGCTGGTGTGGCTTAAAATGACTAAAAATTCATTATTTCTCTATGTATGAGCTGTATTACAGATCAAAAACCTTTCAAACCTTGTAGTCTTAATTGAAGTATGTGGGTGGTGGTGGTGGTGGTGGTGGTGGTGGTCACATGGTGGTTCCATTATGTGGGGCTTGCTGGGAGCATGTGGGAACCTAAATATGGCAAAAAGCAAAGGCAATTTAAGCAAATACAAGGCACGAAGAGCATCAGCTCTTATGACCCCACATATGGGAATTTGTAGGAACCAACATGTTTGTATATGTTGGTTCCAGGTTCCAAAAAGTAACATTTCCAGTACTTTTAAGCCAAACCAGCACATAACATGGCAGCATTACATCACATCTAACAGAATCAACCTTATTCCCAACATCGTTTGCTGAAACTATCATGTTCCCAACATTTCCAAAATGTTGAAACCAGCAAAAATCCCTAGGATAGATTAACCAAACCTAACCAAAGCTAGCACGAAACATAACTTTTTCATATCGCTGCCCAGTTTAGAGGCAATTACTGTCAGCATACGAGCTATGAGGGGAAAATCACTGCCTCACTCTTACTACAGTTAACGGCAGTAGCAGGCAATAACATACTGTTCGCCAAAACCTGATTTCAAAGGGATGGTAAACGATTGCAAACTGAAGTACTGATGGACTTGATCACTACTCACCATGGATCCTCTAATGGAAAAAAACGTGAAAAATAATTCAAATTTTATCTTGGATCACAATGTTTTCAATCGATTTTCGATGAATTTCAATCAGCAAATATGGTTGGACTAGTGACCTGATCCTATAATCAAATGGAATTAGAGTTGGTTAAGAATACATGGTATGCATGCAATCAACTTCTGAAAGCAAATTGCATTCAAAGTTGCTCATTGGGGGTGTGGGGCTGTGACGTTCATTTTCCCATCAAAAATCGCCAAGTTTCGGAATTCAAAATATTTCATCCAGGTTTTCTCAATTACTACGATGCCTGTTCTGAGGGACTGCGCATGGCCCACCCTTCACTGAGGCTCGGTGGACCAGCGGAATCATTTCGAGGCAAATTCATCAACTTTTCATGGGGACTTCTGGAACACTGCGTCAGTGGTACCAACTACTTCACTGAAGAGCATGGCGTTCGTCTGGACTTCATTTCGATGCACCAGAAGGCAATGTCATGGACAGAACAGCAATTTCGACAAAATGTCACCTCTTATCCTTGTTTTTACAATGGAATTTACTGTTGCAGGGCAATGGATCCTCACTGAACATTCTGGACCAGGAGCTGGCAGTCATCGATCAAATCCATGACAGGCTTCCCAGCCTCAAAAATGTGCCAATATACGATGAGTATGTGTGTTGTTGAACAGTTATCGAGTAACTAAAAATATTTAAAAAATACAAGTGCAAGGCAACTGGTCCTCGTTGACTAATTTGGGAAGAGCAGTCCCAGTTGGCACATTAAAAAAGTACATATTTATGGCGTCATTTTTAGATTGCTTTCGACAAGACATCATTACGTCCCAAATGGATGGCATTACTTGATATTTTGTTTTTTAATTAAGGACAAATTTTGATATATATCTACAAAGTTCTTCATTTTTTTGGGGCCAGCTTTGAACATACCGTGATTGATCACTTGTAAAACATGTCATCTTAGAAAATTTATCGAAAAAATAAATAAATATAACAAAATAACGAAACAGATTCGAAAATTTTTGAATATTCGCGTGATCCATTTTTTAATTCTGGCACTGTTTATTTGCTTTTTAAAAATAGGGGTATTTGCATTAACAAACAAAAAAAATGCTGTGAAGCAAATTGCGAATTGTTTCCAAATTTCTTCATGTTGTTTTATAACGTGAAATGATGCCATAGTGATCAAACCAATCTACATGGTCACACAAATTTTGAAGTGATAATTTTTTCAAGGAACGTGACCTGATATCGTCCTGTATCACTGTCAATTGATGTACATTTTCACGATAAACTGTTCTCCTCTTTTTCAACGTTTGACGTTGTTTCATACTAACTGTTTTATATCACATGTACGGGCCATTATGACATCACTTTTACAACATTTTAACAACGACGTCAATTTGGATTAACAAAAAATAACGTCATCAATCTATTTGTGCTACCTGGGGGAGCAGTGAGGTCATTTCACGTTTGTTGCTTACTTTCTTTGCAAAAATGTCTGAAATACTCATTGTATATCCAATGTCCATCATGTTCCTCAAAAAGGGCAGCTTAGTTGGAAATGCTCCAGTGTCCAATTTCCAGCCGTCAAACACTGGTTGTCTAATCAATTGCTGTGACAAACATCCCCATTCCTATTATTGTGAAGCAAAAGAACCTAATTTTTCAAAAAAATTACATTTCAGTGAAGCCGACCCGTTGGTTAGTTGGTGGCGTTTGGAAGACTGGAGGGCGGACAACACCTACGCCGCCATGGCTGTCAAGGTCATAGGTCAGCACCAGGAACACCTGCTACGCCCTCTGAAGTCCATCAGGTACCAGCTCCTCAGCAACGACAATGGATTCCTCAATGTCCTACCAGCGTTGTTTGAGCAGCGCACACTGTTGGCACGATTCCTGATGGACGACCGGATGTCCGGCGTGGTGCAGATGGTCCGGAAGCCCATCTACTCTGCCCTAGGTCTGTTGTTCCTCCTGGGTGACCAGGAAGTGGACGCCCGCCTCCTGACAGGTGACTTTTGCATTGTTAACTACTTTTTTTGGTTAACTATATCCACAACTAAATAACTAGTCGATATTCAGTTAAGCACAACTCACACCTAAACTGTATGGTTGTTAATGACACATACAAAACTAATTTAAAAAAAAATTGTTTTAGTTGAAATGAACAACTACTGTAACTGTTTTAGTTGAGCAAAAATTAGTCACAATGACACCTAACAACCAGACTGCTAACAAAATTTGAAGTTGTGAATTGACAACTGTTAACGATAATATTTGCAATGTCGTTTAAATTGTTTTTTGGTCTGATTGGGTTTGCAGAAATATTTCGATTGTTTTGAAGATCAAACGTTGTTGATTTAATAGGTTCAACGTTAAAAAAGTGTAACAAATTGTTATGGAATTAATTGATAGTTGACAATAAATAACTTCCAATAAACTAATTAGTTGTCAGTTACCAGTGCAAGTCATTTGTCTCATCAAAAATAATAAGTTGTTCATTCCAACTAAAATTAAATTAGTTTAAAACATTATAGTTGTGTATTGTGGCTAACAACAGTTAAGTTGTTAGTTGCCACTACCACATGAATAATGCAGTTATAGTTTGGAAGTTTTAGTTGACACAATATATAATTTTTGCCTAACACTGGTATCAGAACATACCTGTTCAAAGACATACCAGATTTCAAGTCTTGTTTCTATGCCACAGGTGAACCGGAAGCTGCTGATGTGGGGGTTCTGGCAACGTATCATCCGTGTACCCATCTATCAGGTGCTAGAGACAGGTATGACAGATGACTGACAGAGTTGTTTGAGATGTCAGAACTTGAGAAAATTAAGTTAACAGACCTGACAAGGTGACCAGGTTTGTAAATTTTTCACAAAACACCTGAGCAGAGTTAAATGCATCATGCCTAATCTTCCTAAATACAACGTTTTGAGCAACTGAGAATGAAACGTACACTTACCACTCATTCATTAGTACATTCTTTAGTAATCAATTCCTTAAATGACGTCAAAAGCTGCTGCAACTTATTTTCTTTCGCATTTTGCTTCGTTGAATTCCTACGGATATCGACTACACCACACAGGTGACGTTCTTTTTGCGGCGTCGCCATGGCAACCAAAGATTCGATTCCTGGAAAGTGTCATCGAAATCGGAACGAAATGAACGTATACAATGTATAAACAACTCAACATCAAGTAGATACATGCATCTATTTATAGCAGATGTACTGCTGAATGATTGGAAAGTTATAATTATTGTTTCTTTTCTGGCGATCGAAAATATCAGGTGTTCGAAAATCTAACTGGTCGCTCTGCTCAGGCAGCGTTACCTGGTGGCCCTGGTGGTCACCTTAGTACAATTTTAAGTGATTTTGATGCGCATCGTCTTTTGAATATTCTCTTTGTTTAGGGAGTTTTATAATACGGAATATAACTTACATGTACCTTGCCAGTTATTCAGCAGCACATGTTTAAATTCTGTGCAAATTTTTATTCGGTTTGATTTCGATTACGCTTTCCTGGTGACATTCTATTTGCGGCGTTGCTATGGCAGCGGATCTTTTGAATTTGAAACGTGCAATTGCATTCGGAACGAATAAAAGTAAATGAAGTTATAGTCAAATCAACGAGAGAAGACAAAAATGGCCGCCGTTCAACCAATAGGATGCCATTTCCTGTTTGCGATTC
>JAQFYZ010001710.1:0-21338 GCA_034695085.1 Cylindroiulus punctatus
CTCTCCGAGGAGTTTGACTGAGAATAAATACTTTACATTCGATAATACCAGTCACGGCCCTACGATGTCTTTTCTTTATAACAACATTATATTTTTTTATGCAAATTTTTTGCTTGTTGATTTCAACATAAAGTTATAGTCGTATACCTTTTTTGTTTTCATCACTGTTTTATATTGGTTTGTAATAAGATATCATTTCACCTACACAGGTGTCGAATTGTATTGTTTATCACAATAGGCCTACTTTATCGCTAGTTGTCAAAAACATGGAATAGCATTTTGCTTTTATTTATAAGCACATTGAGTACATGGTGACACAGGCAGGTATAAAACGAAAAAATGCCATAAGCAGTTGACACGAAAACAGATATTCAGTTTATGACTGACTAGATAACAGTCTTGTAAAAATTCTTTGGCGATATAAAATGGTGCTTGTTTCTAGTAGTCATTTTATAGTCCATGATAGTTCATGTCTAGACGAAACGCCATTTTAGCCAATTTTATACGGATTAACATCTGGTTCAAGCTGAGCATTACCGATTCAGGATTTCCTGGAAAGACCAAAATGTTATGTCGGTGCCATGTTCCCAGGAATAACTGTTCAAAACTCGACTTTGTTGTCTGCAGAGCTTAACCAATTTTTTTTTCTTGAAATTTCTTTTCTTGAATATTGCGTGCGTCCGTCATGGATGCCACTTGGTTAGCCTCCCATTGAATTACCTGGTGTTTTTTTTATTGAAATTGAATTGCACGTTAACATCACACCATCTACATAGTGTCACTCATTCGGACTTTTTTCTGTCATCACATGACGATTAATGGGTTCGGTCATCCGAAGACTGTGGTTGGTTTTTTCCTACATAACCGATTTCCTGAAACGACTCAATTCATGTGCGAAATCTGGGCCATGGTCATACAGTTTTTAATTCGGACGAATTTATTTAACAGTTCGACAAGCGCAGCGAAATTCGATTACAATAAAAATGCATTAAATTAAAAGTTCAACGACTCGATAACTCATCTTGACATTTTGAAAAAAAAATGTCCTGGTGAAATTATACCCATGATCTTGGTGTGAGCAGAATGTGTACTTGTTAAATATGTCTCCTTTCGAAAAGTTCTTACCAGATATCTATAAATCCTGGCAAATCAGGAAATGTCAGGGAAATTTCCATTTTTGTATCATCGATCCCTGGTTTATATACAAGGGTGATCAAGTCCTTTCCTTATTATAAAAAATAGTTTTAAGACTTGATTTATTATGAAAGCAATTAATGTACATGTACGTAATTCAAGAAATAAATAATTTTACTATCATGTGCATGTAGTTAGTTAACTAACTTTAAGCTTAGTTCTCATTGACTAAAGTCATAAACAGTAATATTTAAATGCATTTAATTGTGAGACATGGCTGTTCGAAATTGCGACTGAAAAATTATCTAAATGTACTTTCTTTGTATTTTGCGATATGCAGTGTTCCCATTTTCGATTATAGCGAATATAGTGTCCCCTGTTTGAACTCTACACATGAACGAAATACATGAAACAAAAAACTAGTTGTACCTTTCTTTCAATGTTTTTAAAAAAATATTTTTGTTATGGGGGAAGGACTTATGATCACCCTGTATAATAAGCACCTAATATGGCATTCCTTACATTTGCATTATGGCACACGACTTATTTCACAGTTTTAGTGGTCAGGTGGTCAGGAAAACTTGTTTAACGAGCTGGAAAAGTCAGGGAAGTTGAAAATACAGTATATATAGTTAAAAATGTCATCAATGAGGGAAGTTTGTAAGATTTTTTGCTAATCTTGCAGCTGAATCGTTTGGTTTTGCATTTTCATCGATTGCATCGTCACTCAATAAGACGGCTGATGCATGCAGCATCATTAAGCTGTCATATGCATCAGAGGTCATAGGTCGCAGACTCGCCCAGCTGATTTTCTCCCCATGGCTGTACGTGCGGAAAAGTGCATTGCCAGCTCGAGGCGTATATATGTACCTACAGTGCAGGCAAATATTTGATGGTCATTTACTCAAATGAAGTTCATGCACACAGCGCAGCCTCGCTAGTTTTTATCAAGTTCAAGGTGTGCATACTGATGAGAACACCCCTCGCAAAATACATGTACATCTGCATTAGCATGGGTTGCATAAACAAGTTGTTATGGCGAATGAGGATGGACAATTTATTTGAAATTCATGCGTGATGTGGGTTTCAACAGGCAAAAGCAAGGTTGCCAAGCATTTGAGTAGATATGAGGAACAGAATTTTGCGGAGATTGCAATTTTTCACGGATTAAAATATGTTGTCGGCTGTTTTCTTATTTATGGCTTGTGGTTTCATGCTAAATTTCTTAGGCGAAGACATAATTTGGATGCCACATATGGCATCAGTACGTTGAGTAACAACTTGCATAATAAGGAAATGTAAGGAATTTCTTATGGTCAGTTCAATTTAATACACCCACAGTCAGCACTAGAGATGACGTGTGGTGGGTACGAAAATGTTACGGCAAATAAGTAAGGAAAATCAAAGCAAAGTGAGATGTACTGAATGTGCAGGAAAATTGCAGCAAAATAATAAATAAAATAAAATAAATTGGAAGAATAACACCAGAATAACATGCCTCTAAATTACAAAAATGCTAAGCAAAATTACAGCAAACAGGAAGGAAAATTCAAATAAAAATGAAGTACAGAATATGTAGAGAGAAGCAAATAAATTGGTAAAATACGTTTTAGTACACGGGAAAGTTGCATGTATAATGAGGCATTTCTAGCAAATTTAATTGTTAAAAATAAAAGAGTGCCAGAAAATGAAGTGGAGACGACTTAGAATGTCTGCTGTATTGGAGGTTAAACATACTTTGACAACATGTTTTTGGTGATGAAAAAGTCTATTTTAATCATGATAGGCTTTCCTGATAATGTGTATCATAACGTTACAAAATGATACTTGAAATGGATTTGAACCCAAGCAACTTTAATAATAATTTAGGAAAAAAAACTTGTAAAAATCAGAATGAAATAATATTTTCAACTCAATTTTTTATATTTAAAGTAGCTTTATTTATCTATCGATAATTCAAGATTCTGTAGGCCTAATCACCGTAAAACAAACATTCAAAAAAGCTTAATGAAAAGTCAAATGCTCAAATAACGAGGAAGTACGTTGCTATAATTTTTCTGGCTTAATTTTAGGCTCACCATCCAGCCCAATTTGTGTAAACATGCGCATTCAGCTAATTTTTGATATAATTTTATTATGCCTGGTATTTTCATACCCACACGGATTATGTAATTGCAATGCGAGGGCAGTTATACGAACTCGTAGTTTATATAGTGCCGAAGAAATCGTGATTTCAAGTCAACGCACCTGTCGTAAATAATCTGAGAAAAATCTTACTATTTGTTGTTATAACAACGGCCGTATGGGTATAATCTTACAGCATAACGAAATTATAGCTAATCAACTTAGATTACACGTATTGTGAAAACGATACCTCGTTTATCTTTCAGAAAATAGGCGAGAGAAATCCTTATTTTCATAGTTATGGGAGTAAGATCATCTAATTACACTTTAAAGTTAATTGACCAACAGGAAAATGCGTAGAAAATGGGCGGAAGTGCTTAAAAACTGGGTAGGCATGTCCGTGGGAATTAATTTGGAGAAATTACATGACAGCACTGTATAGGAAGGAAACTTACCAGAAACTTGATTTGAATTGCACTTTAATATAATTCACATTCACTGTAATTTTTAATAAGATGTACATGTAATATGGAATCTCGATTTATTGATATTTTGAAAAAGAAAATGCATATTTTTAATCTACTTTAGTATGAGAAGTTGGCTTCTTCTAACAGCTCGTATACTGGCAGTGATTGCCTGGTGTTTAGGGGAAGTTAAGTCATAAATTACATTGCTAGATTCGTTTGGCTTAAGCTAGGCTAGGTTAGGTCAGGTTAAACACAAAAGAAAAGAAAGAAAAAAGGATCTTAAAAGGATAAATTCTGACACGTTGTGTAATTTTCTATACCAGACAAGTAAGCTTAGAGTTAAAATTTAAATAATTTTGTGCAGATTTATAGCATGGAGTATACCAACCGTTTATCCGTCTATTCGTATGACATTTTTATACATATTTATGAAAATAAGTTTGAAGTTTGAAACTTTAGTAGCCTACACGTAGTTTTTATTCTGAAATAGTCTTTTACTTTGGTGTGCAACGATCTAGCTAAGTATACGTAAACATGTAAAGTGTCGGTTGACAGATAAACAGCATTGGGGAAAATTATACGAGAAAAAACTGTACATTCATTGTGAATAAAAATAAGCATTGCCCTTGATCGGTTGCACAAGTTTTTAATACATGTATTAAACTTTAAACAACGCCAGCATAAACCTATACAATCTGTTGATCAAGAAACTGATATCATCCCTATGAGGGTGTTAAATGAAGTCCAATATAATTAGATTGCGTTGCATAATGTAATTGAACTGTAGCAAACTTACTGTAATTAAAATTGGTTTTGTTACTACATCGTATATTATACACTGTACATGTACAGTATGGTGATATAAACTATTTTATTTGTAATTAATGCCAAAAAACTTCATTTGCACTATCATCAATTACCTACCTGAAAATACGCATTTTGTTATTATTATTAAAAAGGAAATTGTGGTTAACTTCTGTTTTAGAAATATTAAATAATGCCAGAACTGCAAGTAAGAATATTGTGCATACAATATAAGACTTATCGGTAGCTTTTTGTTCATAAGTTCATTACTATTTGACTCTTAGATTTATCAAATAAAGCAAATTTGTATTGAAATGCGGATGTTTCAAAAATACTGTACATTGTCCTGTGTACAGTCTAATGCTGTCTTTTTTAGCTTCACAGACACTTCCTTGTTTTCATTTTAATTTTTTTTTAAATACATGTAACAAAAGGTATTTTCCATTTTCACTTATTTTCAGCGAGAACTACATGTATATCTGACTGCGCCATGATATTTTAAATTTGTGTTGAATCGATAAACAAATTCTTGTTTAAAAGCAATAGAAATCAATAATTGTAAAATCCTTTTTCATAATCTTCCATCATTTTACGAATAAATTTCTTGAAATTTCTGGTATCCCACAAGGAAATTACACACTAAATTATCACCTCATATTTTGGGCAAATGCACAGTACTTCTGTAATGATCATACTTTTTGCAGCAAAACAAACAGTTGAAAAGATACAGTAGGTCATAAGCTTTCGTACTGAACCCTGGTCTGTAATTTGAAGTTAAATAATTATAGATTGCTGCGACATAATCTAACGAAACTTCTTAATTAGCATGTATAGGACACGTGTTTACCCTCTTGTATTTTGCATTCACGGTTTACCTGCACGCAATCAGTTTTTGTGATACTTGCTCATACAAATCCAAATACCGTACATAATTTCTTAAAAACTGTTGGAAAATTCCGTTTGGACATGAGTTATTATTTTGCACAAGCCATGTCTTCTAGGCACGGAAAAAGATCTTGTGAATAAGCTCATGATGATGGACATAAAAAAGCTTGTCAGTTACACAAGTAATCAAAGTTCATGGCAGTTACTGTATGAAAATCACTGCAAGAAACCCATGACCTTTACTAGTCTTCCAATGGCTGCTTGACCCATATGCTACCCTAGTATCACAGCGATTATTTTACGAAACTTTTGTTGTTTTTTTCTCGCCATCATCTTCAGTTTTTTGTCCGGAAAAGTAATTAATTTAGGCCATAGATTAATAGGCTGAGAGGTTTTTTAGGATAAGAAAAAAATGTAAGGGGCAGGAAGATGATGTACAAGGTTCAAGCGTTATTTACGTAATTTTTTAGGGTTGTCTATCCTAAACATTATTGTAACTTTATAGCTAAAATGATGAACTTCATAGAAAACATATGTTGTGGTAAATCTAAAACTATGCATAAACCACCTTACATCATTCGGGATAAAACAGTGAAAAGTATACAAAATATCACTGCATAATGTCATAACTTTTTATTTTTTTGCTTAGGCTAGGCCTACTTTAAGGATATTTAATTATTTTCTGTGCATTTTACGGGTGATTGGGAATTGCTGGAAGTGTGTGGTTTGAAAATGGGATTTTTTCAATGAAATTTACTGAGGTCATGTTCAGCTGTCATTTGCACGGTCACGAATTAAGGTGACGTTTAATTACGTTAAAACGAACGTTTTTTAAATTTATTTATTAAAATATTTAATACTCGTTGACGCGAAACAGACACTGATGCGCTTTGCTTGTTTTACGTTTTTTAAATTAATCATTTCAATTCGTTCTATAACCATAATCGAACTACTACGTAAGAAAGTGTCGAAAAAGTGGCACTTAAGTTCGATAATGGATGAATTTCGTGCTTGGAAAACTTTGTTTTTCAATTGCAGCGAACATATATTGATTAATAAATTCACGCTCGTGAGGATTATAAAATGCTCATCTTGTTAATTGACGTAATTGCGAGGTGGTAATGGGGTGTAACTCACCCTTTATTATAGGTAAAATGCTTTTAAAAGGAGAAAAAATAATTTGAAATTAATTTAAAGTATAAAGTGACTTTGAAAGTGTCTAGAAATTTATACAGAAGTTGTACAGAATCGGTTGAGGTGTCATATTGTAGCAACTAATTGTCGTTCAATATTGCATGAGTATTACGAGACTATACTTAAGGTAAACTTCGTTTTGCTACAAAATAACAAAACATCTTAACCGATTCTCTACGTCTTCTGGATAATTTGTTAGACTTTTGTCGACGCATTCAAAGTTTTGCTATTCGGTGACGACCAATCTGGAAATCTCAGGGAATTTTTATTCAACCTGAAAACAAAGGAAATTTAAATTTAGACCTGCAATTTTTTAGTAACTAAAATGTACTAAGCAGTAATGGTACAGTTAAAATGTTAATATTTGGGTTTGGAAGTGAAATTATTGAATGGCTAGCACGTGTCTATCTAATTAAACTTAAATTAACTTTAATTTGTAAATACGTTTTGAATTGTTCTTTATTTTTAACTTGTTGGCTTATAGTTGCAGTCCCAACTAGGCATATTTGTAGGCATATGTGTAGGCATATAACGTAATTCATTGCAAATACACTGTATTTCAACGTAATTATTGCTTTCGATGAAACCTTTATAACCGAAAAATACGAACGAAAATTACATGGGGTAAACCTTTATACCATTGTGTTAAATCAATAAAACGTTCTTGATTTAAAAGCAAAACAATTGTATAACTCATAAACCATCAACATTTGCGAATAATTTTCTTGAAGTTTCTGGTATCCCACATTAAATCACGTATTAAAATAATAACCTCATATTTTGGACAAATGCAATATGAACAAATAGACGCACCTCAGCAATGACCAAGTAACTATGAACTTAATTGAACAACAAATTAAACTTTTTTCTCGTACATTTCATTATCCTTGCATGTACACGTGACTAAATGATAACAATTGCCTCGTCAATTTCCAAACATTTAAAGATACATGCATTCACAAGCTTTCCAAGTTATATACATCGTTAGGCCTAACCTTGCGTTTTTATGTTTAAATTATTTCGTCATTATACTATAGTTAACTTGTATTCCACCGCTCTATCCTATTTATAAAGAAATTTAAACTAATACTTCTGCCACGTTTCCCTGTTTTTTTCCTTCTTTGTGAAATGCAATTGGAGCGTGCAATCTCTTCACAATAATTTGATGAAGCCATATATTAATTATGGCACTTTTAGCTGGCCGAAAAAGGCTAACAGGTAGCAATATCCGTTATCGTGTCATCGTCGTCCGTTGTTCTTAAATTCCCCGTTACAATAAACATTTTTTTCCCGTAATATCTATCTAATTATTTTTATTGTTGCTTTTTTTATGCGCCTCGTCCACTTTCCACCTCTCAGCGGTGTGATGACCATCCAATTGTCTGCATCTTTTTATGGCGTTTTTATTGAAGAATGCTTACCCCTATATAGTTGAAATGCGAACGTAAACAATAGCTCATTATTATTCGACAATCAAGATTGAATCGAGATAAAACGGTTTTTACCCTACCATTTCCAATTGCCACTGTCGCATTTAAACTCGGTTTAATTGCAGGCCTACTTATGAATGATTTTTATATTTTGATTAATTGCTGCTTTTGAGGCAGTATAGTAATGGATGGTAAAGTTAATGGGCATTTTATTTGGTACATTTGTCGATCAATTTCTGTGCTGATTTTCACATACACTGTACTAATTAACAGAGCTAAGGTTTGACATCTCCTGGACGATATCTACTAAATGTGTACTTGATAACTATATGTAATATAAAGTTGTTTCAAATTTATGATATAAATTGACCTCATCATATTTATGCATAAAAGTATTACTGTACATCCTGAACGTTATGGTCCAGATACACATCGGCCTGTGTGTTCCCTGACCTGGAAAACCTGGAATTGTCAGGGAAATTGAGCAGATGTCATTTTTGCATACTAGACAAGTAGTGTTGAAATATAAATGTTTTGTGCACATTAACAATTTGCAATGTATTTCAAAATGCATTTGAAATGCATATCTTTTGCATGTGGGTGATGAGTTATTGTCCAGGTATGGCAACATCATTTTCTCCTACTACAGTATATGGTTCACTTTTTGGTAGTCCAAATGTTGCCCCTAGCTGCCCCAAAAAGCTTGTTGGCAGTGTTTCCCTATACAGTTCATTGACTCGTGTCATCAAGCAAATGTACACATCAACATGTAACCACGAAAGCGGTGTACAAGACTACTTTCCAAGGTGAAACTGGTACCTGCTAAGGGTGAAGGATGAAAATCCGCTTGTTTTGAGTGGGAAAACACGACTAGCCAAGGAAGTGTTTTTTTTTTGCACCTACCCCTTACGGGTACTTTACGAGGGGCATGATACAGTTTTAATAGCCAAAATTTCGGCCATCAGGTAGGAAGGAGGAAGGGAGTCAAAAGCACGCTTTTCGGATATCTAACAACCTGATATTGCACTTTCCAAACTAGTTTTTTTACACCCACTGATTAATAACCTTGAACGCAGTGCCGTTACCCAATTTGGTCTAAATTTGGGTACCCTTGTCGCCAAATCTCCCCTTTTAGCATTTTGAGAAGCTGCGAAATTTTCAGAAATATTCAACATGTTGATAACTTCTTGAAATATTCAGTCCCTTTAAATAATGCGTTTATTTTTAGATGGAGCTTGGTAATAATTATTTTTGAGTGAAATGCAGTGTAATGAATACAGTTAAATGTATTTTTTTCTTTGTAATAAATATTTGCAATGCCAGGGCATTGCAAAAAGTATGTTCCTTGGTTAAAAGCATGAACATTATGTAAAGGGTTAAAGTGCATATTGCACGAAATACGGGTATAGGGTTAATTATACCTAACCTTGGAAATCGGGAATTATCGGGAAGTTGGAAAGACATGGAATAAGGGAAAACTAATTTATTGTGAAAAAGTCAGTTTTTGCATTTATGGAAATGAGAATTCCCCTCTCGTCGCACTATTATAAGGTTGCCAAACCATAATGTTTTATGTACCACCAAATCAACTTTTCTGAAGTCACTCTTTGGCACTCTTAATTTATAGAATTCCGATCTTACTTAAAATTTTCTTTGGTAATTATAGGAAAGAAGTTATATTTAAAGTTTAGTATGTGACATGACTGCTAGAAATTCTCTTTCAAAGAAACTAATCTACATTTGCTATTTCCTTATATTTTTTGAAATTTTATCTTCAACTTTCAAACAAGAAATAAACACATTGAGGACAAGCCTGTTTATTATTTAAAAACAAACTTAATAAAATAATTTTTTAAGTTTAACATCAATTCTCTGATGAATTTTCTTGTATACTTGAAAACCTTGACATGAAATCTATCCATTAATATTTTCAAAATACAGTTTCTTTCCAAATAATTCCGAATTTGCGGTGTGCAGAACCATATTTGACATAAATTCCGCAAGGGGTGAAGGATAATTGGATGTTTAATGGTTGTGCTCATAATAAAGCAGAAATTCTAAAGAGAATTTCATTTGAAATCAAATTTAGTTTGATAAGCGATGGTTTCATTTTCTCGTGAGGCAGTAAACGTTCAATATTAATTTGTTGTTTTCAAAATGCAAGCTTTGTAAAACATAAAATGCAAATAGTTTCTCAGTGGGCCATTGCCCGTTTGGGAAGCTTCTGCTTTAATTCGTGACCATATGGATGTTATAATTAAGTACCACATGGAATTTTTATCTTAAAAAAAAAAAAAAATAATCCCACAACTACTAGCTTCCAGATACGTTAGGCCTGTGGTATTTTCTTCTGTAGTTTTATGGCGATATGAAGAAGGAAAACGTTGCAATCGCTAATTTTATCTCGGGCATTAATATCCGAAATTCCACACACACGCTACATATTTCTCATATAAATTTCTTTGATAGCAAGTTTTTGATCCCAAGGAGTGATAACAGTTTCTTCGATATGCTTGCGTGCCAGTGGACTGTTTAGCTAAGCCATTGCCACCTGTTTTTTGCTCTTTTGTGTTTTAAATGTTCTCGTACAATTGCCAAAATCTGACTTGCATTGAATGGGGTTGCATGGTGACAAGGTGCATGATACTTTTTAATTGCCAGAATTTGCACCGGCGAATTTGTACTTTCACTTCCGTATTTTGCGGTGCATTGGCAAGGCTCCCAGAAAAATGTGACAAAAAAACACCCCAAAACAGGACTGCCTTTATTTGCAAAAAAGAATGGAAAAAACGCTGGTGGTCGCTGCCATTTCATGTTTCACTGCCAAGACATCGTAAACTCAGTCGTCAAGGAGGCACTGAAATGACGGTAATTGCTCTCTTTTTCGCTGTTTTTTCAAATACCTGTTGAAAAATCTCCCGAAGCCGTTAACACTCGACTTAACAACACTGTGAGAAAAAATTCCTGATGGCTGGGAAACAAACAAAGCTGACCTCCAGCGTATATTGCAGTTGAAATTGGTGGAAATTTCATCTCCCAGCCATTGCTAAGCCCGCTAATTTCATTAACAATAATAACTCGATGCATTTGTGTGGTCAAGAGTCTGCTCGATTGAATCCCATACTGGGGGGTCAGCATTCCTCCCATCATTATTGAATTCTGTAATTGCCCGAAATAAAAGGTCTGTCCTCGTTGGACAGACTTCTTCCTCGAAAGAGTCAGGGGGAAATTGCTTTTGTGTGAAAATTTTCAGGAAGAAATTAGCCAACAACCTGTCCGTCAAGAGGTTACGGTAGCACTTGAGTTAGTGGACATGGAGTGAGGTTGTTGCCACCAGACTCGAACTAAATGATGGTCCCATATCCAATACAGCAGAACACGTTGCCATTGACTAATAAAACTGACAACCTTGGTGGCCCTTTGGTCATTTCAACTATTAATTTTGAGCAATACTGATATGGCAGTGATATACACAGTACTGGGTGGGTATCCATCAAGTCCTACCCCTCTTTCCAAAAAAAAAGTTTTTAAAAAGGAAAAAATGGCATATGCCAATGTAATTCTGCTGTTGCATATTATCATTGTAAACAGGATTTTTATAAGGAAACAGTAAATTTATATCATTTTAAATTGATGTTAATGTGTTAGTTACAAGGAAAAGGTTTGGGATAAAGGTAGAAGAACGCCCAAAGTTTTTATTTCACTAATTTGGTTCACATGTAATACCAGCAGGCGGCGCTGTAATCGCTAGAATCGAAAGTGGCGTCCATGCAGGAAAAAGCTCACTGCGTTTCCTAGTGCTTGGTGATTTGGTCACATTACCATTGACCATATTGAAAATTTGCTTATGCAGATGGCATTTTCGATTCTAGGGACTGCAGCGCCACCTACTGGCACTCCCTGTGAACCAAACACATGAAATAAAAACTTTAGTTCTACCATTCACGAAATTTGTTTATGTATTTAAAATAAATTTCTGTGGGACTTCATAATCACCCTGTATTATTTAATGCTCAGTTGGTATGCGTTGACATAGAGTATGTTTACAAATATATGGTTTGATACTGAATAATAACCTTATTCATCTTCGTGATTTCAACATGTAATTAGGCATGTATTTCAGGAGGTGAACCAAATTATGCAAACACTACGAAATTGAGGGTAGAATTTGCTCATACTAGTACATGTATTTCGAAGAGCAATGAATTCTTTAACATCAGATTTTGAGTTATAAGGGGTGGACTAGAACTGTATCCGATTATAGTACTTGCTTTTAAAATGATTGCACAGTAATAATCACTTTTTAGTCGTTGCAGTGTTAAAGTTGCCATAAATTTGCATTTGTTCTTGTCATGGTCGAAAATAACTTTCTAAAACGTCAATGCTACCAGGTGGGTATACAGACCTGTACAAGCTGTATACAATACACAGGCGTGAAATGTGTATATTTTTTCGGAATATATGGTTTAAAAGACGAGCTTTAACTGAAATAGGAACCTATAGCTGCTATAGGCTTCTTTCATTGAAACTCCCATTGTTTTTTTTTCTTATCTCTTTTTTATTCTTTGGTACATTGTGTTTTGCTCGATGTTGATCACCTGGTAGCTCCTCTATCTTGTAAACTGCTTAAAAAATCCTTTGAAAATATGTTGCATTTCCTCATAGTGTGCTTCTACCACTTCAGGGCAGGTTATCACATTCTCCTCGAAGAAATTCCAGGAAATTCAACCATCAGAGGCTCCTTTTATTGGAACTTAAAGATAACTTCTTTAATTTTCAATCATTTGGTTACGTTGTAATTACAACTACATATAAGAGAATTAATGTTTTTTTAATGTGATTGGAATTAATTCTCTTGTTAACTGTTTCATCTCCTAGATCCCTGAAAGCAGTTTTGTGTGCTAATCCAAATAAAAAAATGAGCTCATTGGCAAACATGAGCTCTTAATTAAAGCATGTGATGCGATTAGCATAAGTAAAGGAGAAAACTTGATTACTCGCCTCCCAATAATTACGTATAGATAATTGAGGCAAAAATAATCGCATGTGAGAAAGTGAAGTTTGTGCTAACACAAATTAACATGGAAGTGCATCGAAAACGCCTCATCTCTGTAGGAGACGTTTAATTATTATGTCATCACCTCCAAACGATGAAGTCATAATGGCCGTGTATATATCATTGGGTTAAATTCTACCAGTTGTCATCCAGTCTTGAATAAAATTTGACTTATGACGTTTGTTTTCAGAATGTGCTTTTCTGAGACTAAAATCTATAATTTATGCTAAAATTTCGAGCTGCTTTAATGAGTATTGGCGATGATCTGGATTTTTAAGGTCCGTGCATATTGCCAGTAATACGACATCAGTATACATGTAGTTATTGAAGGCTGTTCTACAGAATACGCCCCGCTCCGTCGTAGACACCATGAGAAAGTGGGCTTCCCCTTAAAGCTCTCAGGCTTGCAGTGATTACCTGGTGGTTGAGCTGCCAAATACAAAATGTATATAAAAAGAAAGAACAAAATCGAAATTATTACTCCCCCCCTCTCCCCCAAAAAATATATACACTGCATGCATATCATTAAATCATTACCGAAAAAGATAAATTTCGATATAAATATTTTGTGCAACATTTTAAGTAGGGTATTTTGTTCCTCTTCAAATTTTTAGGTGTTGATATTTCATGTAGCTTATCTCGAGGTGTTCGGTCCGATACTCTTGCAGTAAGTTATGTACGTGTGTTTTCTTGACTTTCACTGGTTCCAGGAAGCTTGTTTTAGCGACCAGCTATAAATTCCTTTATCAACAAACATTAGGCACGCTGTCCTGAGTATTCAGCAAATTTTCCCCAAATTTATTGCGAGGGTAGAATGTCCTTTGCACAGCAGAGATTACCTGACTCGTTCCTCCACATTTAGTGCCTTTGTTTCGGAGGTGGAAAACATTTTCCCGACAAGTTGGACAACCTTTTTATAGCTTTGTCCAGTGTTTGTCCTGGGCCTATCGTGTGGTCAAGGTGCTGCTAAAATATTCGTGCCTCAAGAAAGCGTGATTGAAAGAATGTGTAAACTTCTTCCGTAAACTCCTAGTGGTGGTCATCCTGTTCTGCTCGTGTCCACAAGACTGACCTGTAGAAAAACCGGAGTTTGTTTCGTTATCATTTGCATCGTAATTTCATTATTGTCTCCTAGCCATTTGTTGGTATTTCAGCAACTCCTTGTTGGGCGTGACATGCTTTTTATGTCCACACTTATTAGCGATTCAGGATCATTCAGCAGCATCCAAGACACAAATGAAAATTGCGATAATGTCCAGGACAGTAAGTCTGTGCCCCAAATAGCGCACATTTCGATAAACACAATGTGCAGGTTGCATTGTCCGATTAATTCGAGGGGGTCAGTGGGGGTCGCCGTTTTCTAATTATTTTCCAGGTTTAATTTAGGTCGATTCGGTGAGATTTATGGCCGCCTAAATTCTTGGTTAATAATGTCCAGATAATGGTAATGCTTCATTAAGATACATGTGGTTGAATGCGACATTTACCGCATGGGGGAGTGCTGGTCGACAAATAATTGCCAATTGTTGGAAAACAAATGCAGGTGACTTATGTGAAGAAAAAATAATGTTAAAATCAGTCATTTGTCAATAAGTTTTGCAAAATCAAAAAAAAATCGCTTACAGCGTTTTCAAATAATTTTTTCATTATTACTTTTATGGACTCAAATTTATAATGTCATAAAAATTTTGCTAATTTCGAAAGTTTTTTTGCTAAAAGATCATGGTCATTTGAGGAGGGGGGTGTCTGAAAATTATGACAAATTGATGACATAATAATTGAATGACCTCTATTTGACAAAGACCATAATATAGGGTGTAAAATGTGAAATCTGGTATTTGCATGTGATTAAATGTGAAAAATATCACATATTTGGATTTGAAAAAATATGTATCTATATTCCAGCATGGCGTGGTCATAAGACCGAATCACCCTCCAATGTATGGTATTATTTTAGCGATGGAGCTTAAGCTTAACAATATATAAAAGAAATGTACACTTTCTTATACACAGTCGTCAATCATTCGTACCTCTCACGAAACCCAGCCTCAGATGAGCTGTGTTAAAATTGACAAAACAATCAGCGTTTTACTTTTCAGGCTTTAATCGGCATCGTGAATCAGTTTTATTTTAGTTTTAATTCTCCCAATTTTAAAGTAAACATAGCTAGGTGGTGCAACGGTGCATGGATGAAGATTTATCGCCCCATCAAACAAATAAATGGTTTTATTCTTCATGTAAACGAAACAAAGCCACGTTCACTGATAACCACTGTTGGAGGAGGCCATTTTTTACACCAGTGCATTTTTTTATTTTCGTGAAAAGATTTCGTTCACGTTCTGTTGTTTTTGCTCTTCATACCCATTACTGGCCTCCACGGTGTTAACAATTTCTTGTTTTGTAAGTTTTTGTGTGAATAATTCGTGACGCTACGGTTGCTATCTCACGAGTATACGTATTTTTTTGTATTTGAATCATACACGTGTGGGGGTCGTATTTCTTGGGTGTTCGGCGTTTTCAAACTTGCCATGATGAATGATTTTTCAATTTCATTCAACTCATTTTGCCATTGATAATAGCTGACGGTGATGTCATCTATGCGAATTACAAATAATTCCTAAATTCGGATCTTAATGTATTTGGGCTTTGATAAGCCAGTTACAAATTAAAAAACATTAGAAACTGAGCTTTCTGAAAGATGGTTAAATTTCAATTGGGGCTGTCAACCAAATGCGGAGTCATCACTATTTGAAATTAAAAACTGGGTTGAAATTCACCATTTGTCATCCAAATCCGCAAAGTTTTTCATCTATGGCGGTTTCTTTGCCGTGTTTTTCACTGGCCAAACTATGTCATTGTTTATCTTGATGAAAAAGTCCCTCAAATCGAACGTTTTTGCTCAGTGGTCATTTCATCACTTGGAAGAGGGGATTGAAAATTATGACGAGTTCTAGCTCAGGGAGAAGGTTGTCTTAAAATCCTGATTTTGTGATGGCAAAAAATGTTGCACGTGATAAGCACGTGGCTGGCACAAGCTAAATGGCACGTGCCAGCCCAGGCGTGAGAACGTTCTAAAAACAAAGATTTGAACATTGGAATTAGGGAATTCTATAACGTCCAATTTTTGATTCCGAATTTTCCATTTGGGGCTTGTTGTTGTTTGCTGCTATTACAAACGAAATAAACAGGTATTTTCCTGTCCCAAGTCAAGAAAAGTGAGTGCAAATCTTAAGGACAACCTACATGTATATACTGAAAATATAATACTCGATGAAAGAAAAATCGAAGATGGCTGGAACCAAACTAACATTGACAGTTACTGTAAGTTCTAAAAATGGCTGTTATCAACCGTAATATCGATAATCTTCAGCTTATTACTGGTTTATGCACGGTCGTTTCAACAGTAAAACAACTCGTGTCGAAGGTCATCAACATTATTTAGTCAAATGGATAAACGCCATCGAAGATGAGGTTGTCAAGCGTGGTCTGATTTGTCTCGTTTAATCTATCAGATGGCCAATATTAAATGCGTCATTTTCGGCTATTGTGTCATTATACTGACAATGCGGGCCGTTTCCTATTTCCGTATTTGAACGGCAACCGTCACGCACAATAGCACCAAATTATGGCGGCCATTAAGTGCAATGCGGGTGATTGCACCGTCAATACGTTTAGATTCAATCGCTCGATAAATTGGACGATCGTACTGTAAATACTTTGCGCTAAATCCGTATGACAAATGGGGAATGACAACAATAATTATTATTTGTTTGCGCGACAGGTGATGTCACAGAGCGATCTGCACCGCTGCATTTTTCGCAATTTTGCCCACATGGAAATGGCGAAGAAAGCAAAACTGCATGTGGCCAACCATCATCATCGCCATGATAACAATTATGGAAGATGCCAACGACCAGATGATAACCAAATTTGCTCGTTTTCCGATTGTGTCTGTTCGTTGCAATATTCATAACCTATTTATGCAGGAGCAGATTAGACGCCGAGCACTTAATTTGCTAAGATACGAATTTAATTGGTCCCCACACTTGCACTTAATAGCTGGATTGTCATCAGACGGCCTAGATATCCACAGGTGACGCCACGGTCGGGCGGTAAAATATCTCATCATTTTATCAAGCGTTTTAATGGTTCTTAGTGAGGTTTAGGGCTTGTCCATAAACGACGTTAATCGAAAAGTCGATTATCTTTCATTCCATAAAAGAACGCCAATAACAAAAAATATAAGGGAAATTTAATGACACGCATGGTCATGGAAATCAAGGAAATATCAGGCAAATACACAATTTTAAAACTACTCCACCCTGTATAATTTCCAGTTTGGTTTAGAGATGTCTGAGTATGAAATCTGTGGGCCCCAACTTACGAAGCCTGGATTAGTTACCCAAAATTGGGTGTGTGTTTTCTTCAGATAAGTACACATCTAGGTATACTCTACAATTTACATCTACTTTAAAAGTTAATAAGCACTCTTTAAAATGTTAAAAAAGTGATCACTCTGAAACTGTCTACTATGCATTTACATGTATATTGGAAAAACCTGAAAGTGGGTCACAGTGATTCTATAAACTGCCCCTAACCACCAGGCAATCACTGCCAACCCAAGAGTTGTTAGAAAAGCCCATTTCACTGTCTATGCTGAAATACGAACAATATCAAAGTACGCACTTTATTTGCTATATTTTTCTGATGATTCACGTATAATGTTCTTCATGACCATCTTTCCCTTTAGTCCATGATCGTCTGATTTTTGAGCACCCCTACTCTTAATTAAAAACTTGGACGTCGTTTATGCACAGGTTCTTCCTTATTCGTCAAAAGAGTCACTTGAATTTCAAGATCGACATCAATTCGCAATATTACGACATTTTGATTTTAAAATGTTGTAATCCGAACATACATGTATGTCATTTGTCTAACAAATACTGTATTTTCGATGTAGGCCTACTGGTGGCGGACTATAGGGTTTTCAAATTTATGCGACCATCCATATTAGGGCATTTTTATAGATCGCAGTCACATATATGCACTATTTCCTACGTTGCATTTATATATTGGTATCATTTCCGTTGAGAGAGTTGGAATGCGTTTTGGGTGCAAATGCATCTGGAATTTCATTATTTGCCTCTCCACATAGCAAGCTTTCCCACCTGACTCCAACCACCATGCGAGGGTTGAGTTTTGAGAATTGCATGGTCGATAATACACTAAGTAGTGTTATGTTATGGCCAATATTTATGGGTTTCACGTATCTCATCACTCCTGTGGTAGGACCCATTCTGCTTATGAGGGTTATTGCTAGTCGTCCAAAAGAGTTTAAATTCTGCAGACGTTTTCTTAGAATTAGAAACTTGGTAATTTGGAGAAAACTAAATACTTATGGTTGTAAATCTTGCTCAGAAATGCTTGCTTAGATCTTGCTTTGCAATTTTATATGGTAAACTTGACGTTCCATATTGTGTACTATATTTTTAGATTCATACTTAATTACCTTGATGACCAATCAAGGTTGTTATTAAGGTTGAGAAAAGTTCGGTGCAAGGATCTTATAAAGGTGCCTCTCAAGGTCCACAAGTGTCCCAGTCATAATTAGGGTTTTTCAGGGGCGCCCATCGGTTTTAGCATCGACTGCACCTGCTGTTAAAAACGCCACTGATGACCAACATTTGTATGATGAACCAAAAGCATGACTAAACTGTAAACATGATTTCAAATAACTACTTAATTTGTCATAGGCATACTGTTTTCCACTGGTACAGTTCATTTGGTTGTCCCATATACATTTAATCTGCAGGAAGTCGATGTACACTAATTTAGGCTGTTGACCCAAGCTGACAAATTATTTCCTAGACGCAATTTCCGATAGATGAAAATAAACTTTTTATGTGACGTAATGTGCAGCATTTAGCTTGATAATGTTGTAACGTTGCATGTTAATTTATTTAGAAGAAAGCGTTGTTATTAGAAAGCGAAACCATATCAACATGACCTCAATTGTTACGTGTATTTTTGTAACTCTTTATTGTTACAGTTAACTTAAATCGACCTTATTATTCGTTTCGTTTTCATTTAAAGCAGTTGTATACCAAATCACTAAACTCAGTCGTGCTAAATTCTGTTATTGAACATGGTATCCGTTCCATTAAACTCGCGGAAATGCCCAAATATGACCTGATGTGTATTAGATTTGGTTGCACAATCGCTGGTATGAAATCTTATACAGTGTAAACATTAACGTTTAATTACTGTAGTTTAATTGTGTTAAGGATAATCAAAAACGTGGAAACAAGACATAAAGAAAAAAAAACAAATTTGTGCAAAAGACAGTACATATTTGCACAGTTCACCATATTGTAGCAATAATTTGAAAGCTTTAATGATAATTAAAGGTAATGGATGTGTCGGGTCTTACTCATACTCAGCTGTTTAATGAGTCCGCTTGCTTATACATGTACATGTGTATTGCTAATCTAGAGACCACCTTATATTAGTCACACAATTTGCTGAGTGTCGGTATGCTGTTACATTATTCATTGCTTGAGCATTGTAGGTAAGCAATGGTATTTGAGCTCATGTGCTGAAATTAGGAAAATGTTCAGACTTGGTCGTTATGTCCCCCTCTGCATGGGTCCCCTGAGGTTCCCCAGCCCCGTGTGTGAGGATGACTCACGAATCTCTCTATCGACACCTCCAAAACACATTAATGGTATCTTTGTTTGTGTGAGTCACACGTGGGAGCAGCTTTTAATTTGCATAAAATGGTTCTTGGGTCGGTTGTCCAGGCCTCGTTTGTGGTCTTCCTTGTTGCATTGATCATGTGGTGCTAGTGGGGTAGCTGTTGCTATTCTGGTACTAAAATCCATTCCCCACTTCCTCTAATCCAATATGTTGCACCAGTTAATTTCGCTCCAATACTGTATGCCATTGATATCAAAGCCTGGAATGATGCATGCACTGTACATGTGTATAAACTAACGGGATTGGACTGTGCACTGTATTTTCAGAAGCCCAATGTTGATCTACATGTAAATGTACAGTGGCCATAATCTTAGAGGGGTCAGCCAACCAAATACTGATGAATGATGACCAAAGTGAAAGTTGTTGGCCAAACGATGCTGCTTTATGACTTTGGATGAAATTGTCATTATTCATACACTGTACATGGATTCGCTTGAATGATACATTATGTACTGTATGAGCAGAAATACGACATGGAGGTCTGAAAATTCCGAAAAAGTGATCAAATGTATTGGAACGACATATAAAAACTGTTTTCTGGAATTTGGATATAATGTGTCTGGAGAACATAGAAAAGACATGGAAATTTGTTTTGAGGACTTAGCCAACCAAACCAGACATCAATTTTTGATTGACCTTGATGGAACAGTTGAATGTCAGGTTGTGATATATTGTTCATGACTTGGCCACACTACCATTATCACATTTGCCAAATTTGCACTTTGAATAACTTTTAAGGGGTGGGACGCTTTTCAGAATCAAAATTTATTATTGTAATTGAAAGCAAACTAACGATTTACATGTACTTCTTGTCAATAACATGCATTATGTGTCCCAAATGATAGATGTGCATGTAGGAAAACGTTATAAACCTTCACAAGAGTGTTAATTAAGCAGCATTTATTAATATAAATCCCTTAAACATTCTTCAGCATCGTTCTCTTGCAAGGTTGTTGAAGACAAAAGGTATTGGTGCATAATGAAACAGTAGCTTATTGTGCAATTGTGTCAGAACCCTGCTGCTTAAATTGCGATGTTTGCAGGGTGTTATAGTGGTTCTCGTATATCACCAGAAGGTCATGCAAATGACCACACCTAGCCACATGTTCGGAAATTCCGCTCGGACAAAGGCTATTTATTGGGCGATCACAAGAAGCTGGACATGCGGGATTGTTTTATTGTTTCATTCCTTTGGGCAGGCAAAGAAACCGCTGGACAGACAATAAGCAATTGAATTTGAAGTAACTGTTGATTGAAAGATAATGTTCAACGTTGTCCAGATATGTACATGTAGGCCATAACCAGCGCCGGCTCGAGACCATTTGGTGCCCTAGGCAGGGCTGAACATATGTGCCCCCCTCCCCCACGTATGCAACGTAAAAGTTGGGTTTCGGTGGTGATTGGACGACAAGCCCACCGGGGGGTTTGGGGGGTATGGAATCCCCCCCAAGGGAGAGGGGGGTACGGGGGCCCTCCCCCGGAAAATTT
>JAQFYZ010001711.1:0-21328 GCA_034695085.1 Cylindroiulus punctatus
TTTTTTTTGTGCTCCATATCTTTTGCTCCTTGTGAGTGTATACAAATAAATAATAATAATAATAATAATAATAATAATGAAATTGTAAGTTTGGAAAAACTAATCGAAATTTGAAGTTTTTTTATTAAAATAAGTGTTCTATTGCTGGTTCCTTATTACATTTTTTGTTCACCTCTTGTTTATAGTGAACGATGAACAATAAATACAGCAATTTTTACATTGACATACTGTATGTAAGCCATATGTCGCATTTGTCAGGGAGATTTTCTTTGAAGCTTGGAAAAGTCAGGGAAGCTGAAATTTGAATTTCTGGGGAAACCTTGGTAGGGTGACAGGGTAAACTCGAGAAGGCGAGATCAGGATAAATAATGCTAATTTGACACCAGAAGGTTTTGTGACTATCAGATTTCTGTTACTTTTTGTGCACCATGGCAGCGCATCCAATTCCCCTGAATATTGCATATCACTGATATCAAAGTCTTGATTTATGCATATCACTATGTGCAACACCCTCCATTGCACCTTTAATTGTCACAGATTGGATAGTCATTAATTCAGGGTAAAGCAAATTATTTTTGAAAAGTTGTTGAAATGTCAATACTACATTTGCTTTTACACTATTTGGAAAATCAAGTTCCAGAATGAGTGAACGCTCTTGAATTCACAGAAATGATGATAGGGGTGATGGATTGAAGAAGATAAAATCAAGGATTTGCTTACTTGTAAACCAAAAGACCATCCCTTGGGTTCTTTGTAATGTTTGTGGTGAGAATGAATCCCAAAAAGCACGGCGGCCATGATGGCACAGATGACTGAAATCATGTAAAATCGATGTAAAACGAATTATCGAGGAAAATAACGTGTTTAGATTTGAAATGATCATACCTCCTACTATGCTGAGGACCATTTTGATTCTGGTGAGCGTTTTGTATTTGCAACAAAGGGGCTTTCCGGTCTTTAGATGTCTTACTTGAAACGGTATGGAGACAAGAAACAACAGGGCCAGCACCACGTTGATGGTTGCTATGATTCCAGCAAAAATTCGCCATGCTAAAAACAGAAAATAATGACTTATATTCACATTTCTACCAACATCAGAGAAGAACTTCCAGCCTGTGGGCCGTCAGGAGAAGCCCACTTTCTTATAGTGTCTATGGTGAAGCAGGGCATAACTCGATTACTGTGTTTTCTAAAAATTACATAAATATGCTGGGTTTACTTACAACTGGGATGAAAATGGGCTATGTTGGTGACGCAGTCTTCTCTTAGTAGCGGTTTGCCGTCGAAAACAGTCAGACACACCGTCCACAAACCGTAGTGTCCTTCTTCGTACAAAGGATCGAGAACTGTAAAACACAAAAACAGAAAATTTAATAAAAAATTCTAAGTGTGAATTCTAGCATTTGATGAAGACTGTTGATCAAATAATTTGGCTGTTTGACTTTTGCAGAGAATGGCATTGTACTGTGATCATAGCATGTCCATCCTTGACGCCATTTTGGCTTAGGACATTTTTGCCAGAAAATATGTTCCTTGCAACTGAAGGGGGTGATCATAGTGTTTCCACGTAAATTTCACAATAAGATAAAACAGCACGCTTTAGCATTAAGTTGCAAATTAATTGTATTGATTTTTGAAATTAATTTCAAATTTCAATTGTTCAAAATAAACATGTTCACAAAGGACATCATTTTTTTTCTCCTGCATTGAACATGATGGACCACTCGTAAAACATGCTATTTATTTAAGTATCACTTTTCGCAAAAATAAATATGACAAAATTACAAAATACATTCGAAAACAAACATTTTTTTTGGTATTAACGTAATCTATTTTTGAATTTTTGCATTGCCTATGTATCTATGTACAATACCGTTAAGCAAATTACGATTTTTTTTACAAATTTATTCACAAATCGATCTTGGCAGTACTAACAACTTCGAATAACCAAGTTATGCCCCAGTGATCAAACCATTGTACATGTACATGGTTAAACACATTTTGAAGTCATAATGTATTTCAGGAACAGTGACCTGATGTTGCTCTGTGTCATAGCCAATTGATGTGCATTCCCATGATAATTTGCCGTGTCTAAAATGTACATATTGCAAATTATTTCAAAAATAATTGAACAACAGCAAGGCTACAGGTTGTTTGTTGACAGTGGTACCAAGGTGCTTGATAAGACCAAACATAAATAGTAACACTTAGAATATGTATTTCGTCATACATTTTTGCTTTGATGGGTGGCATGTAATTGCCAGAATTCGTCTTCAGTTAATAATGAAATGATGCCATACTTATGATTTTATGGTCGATATTTGGCAATGTCTTACAGGAAGACTGCGTGTGTTTCAACAAAGCGTAATTCCTTAAGTGATCCACACAGTGTAAACACACGTGTTGGTTTGCCATGGACGAATTACAAAGCGATAAACTTATTGTTAAGCATTTGACAGCCTTGTTTACTAAGCAAAACCACCTTGATAAACAACTGAGCACGTTGCAATATGTCACATGTATGTCATATTGCAAAATTCTAAAAATCACGTATTGCTCAAGTAAAGCAACATGTATGTCAAATAGGTTTACATAGGTTACATGTAAGGTTTCTTCCTGTAAACACTGAAAGGTAGTTGTTTCAATGGAGGCAATACAATGTCTTGTTCATTTTTTTTTTGCTCTAAACCGATTTTTTTTGTAAAAATGTTCATTGCTGAGAATTTTCATTAGCATTATTTGTACGTGAAAGATTCAAGGATGTAACAACCGTCATTACGGGGTGCATGTGCATTATTTTCGTGTTATTGTCACGCCTGTTGATCGGTGCATCACCACAAAAGCAAAAACACACCCCACCCATGAGCTAGAGGAAAGTGCGAGCCTATTTCAGCATGCAAAACATGCAGGAAAAACTCATGCAAACACATCCATGAGAAATTTTCATGAATTCATTTTTACAAATTCGAAACGTGCATGACCCTGAAAAAATATGGCAAAGTCATTGCTCTTTTGAGGATGGCGATTGGCTGGCAGGATCTGGGTGTGGACGCTGTGTGCAACAGTACGCCGCTGGGGGGCGCCACTTACCCCCTCAACAAAATGACCAGCCATCCGTGTGAATACAATACTTGGATTTCGAAACATGCATAGAATTAATGTCATAATGAAAACCATTGTTGGCAAAACACACTTTTGAGTCGCCACCCACAGCTGCATCACCAACCAACAATAGTCACTTCCGGTTAGTCTGCACCAAGCGCCCTTCAATAATACCAAACCCAGGTAGCACAAATCGACTAAGATGACGTCAATTTTTTGTATCCCATTTGACATTATATTTTGGGGCCAAAAATGTGCTAAAAGTGATGTCATCATGTACCTAAAATGTGATGTCAACCTGCATTTGGCTATGATACAGGACTATCAGGTCACTTTCCTTGCATTAATTATAACTTTAAAATTTGTTTCGCCATGTAGAATGGTCTGATCATTTTTTCTGATCACATTATTTTGATCACATTTGCAATGGATGTAATGATGTCTTGCGGAAAAAAGGACCTACAATTTTAGTCCATGTGCTACCTGGAATGCATCAGATTAGATTACGAATGCGTTACGTTGAAAAACCTATAAAATAGAGCTAGCCTTTTAACATAATTTCAATTATAAATCTCGGCATCTATATGCATTTAAATTCCCGGAAGGTAAAACCAAGTGAAACCTCGGGTTTTCCAGTGTCCTTAGGGGATAGCATCACGAATAACACGTTAGGGGTCCAAAACTGTTTACCCTGGCCATCTCCCTGACCAGGATGTGCAATCAGGGCATAATAAGATATAGGATGTATTCTCGCACGGTAAATAATAGTGTAATTATCTGATTTTTTTTTGCTGACCTTGTGGTTTTATTTTCATTTTTTGTACACTGTGTAGAAACGCACATCTAGCTTTTACAGCTGACCTAGGCTATCAGTACCAAAATGCAGAAATTAGCCATTGTTTAAAGAAAAAATGTAAAATCTTGGATTTTATCCGAGGCCGCCTTTCACCCTAATAAACCTTAGAAAGATTAAACAAATTGGATAAGGATATGTAGCTTCATAAGCTACAACTGACGTTTAGTTTAATTAATTCTCACACCTGATCTTTTATTTTATTGCCAGTTTCCTGAGTTAAATCCGGTCGGAAATAATTGAAAATCAAAGCGCTTTTATTCAACGATTAACCTAGTGTGCGTTGTGACAACGCTGGTTAATGAATGGTTAATCTTAACAGGATCTTGATGAGAAAAAACTAATTGGCTATTAACAGTAATGACTTGATAAATGCGCTCCAATAACTTTCACAAACATCTGCAGTAGCGCACCGTTTGAGAGCCGGAAATGGGAACTGAATTATTAATAATTTAACGAAGGAAATTGCTCGATTTAGCATAATTTATAATGCCATAGCTATAATTAGCAACTAGTCTTAATTCCGTTATTTTAATGAAGCTCAAACAAAACTTTCTTATTGCTTTTCAATTAATTATTGCTAAAGCAGATGGTGACATTCCAACCTTATAATCGTTCTGTAAAATGTATCTTAATTGTTAAAATAACACGGACTATATATAGCTATGAGCTTTTTAATTTCTGTTAATTTTTTTGTTAGGCGAACGTGTTCGCAATGTCAAAACAGGTGTCACAGGGTGTGATGGCTGCCAAGAATCAAATTAAGCATTCATCCCATCAACTCCAGACGAGTGTATATGCAGATTTTGCACCCACCTCTTATCTCTTCCTCATTGCGTGTTGATTAGTATAACATTTTTATTAAAAGATCATGTATAATGCGTGATATGCTCACCAATTAGCAAGGGTGCATTAATCTCATAGTCACGGGACTTGTAGCATTAATTTTCAGACATTTGTAAAGTTAAAAAGTTGACAAAATTTCGAATTGATAATTTTTGTAACAAAACTTGAGCATAAGAGTTGGATTTTAGTTACAAGCATTTTCACGAAAAAAAAATGCTTTAGGCGAAATTTTTTAAAAACTAGACGGGTGATCAAACTATTCATATACACGCATAGACTATCTGGATGACCAGGTGTTCGTGATGATATCTTCATTTAGCAAGAAAGAAAGCATACAAATTTCTTCGTTCAAATATTTAAGGTTACTTATTATTAACGTTTAATGCCCATTGAAAGTGATATTTTTGCAGTTGAATTTACGTAATTTTGGACAGATAAGATAATTTCAAATGAAACTAAATGTTTTAATTCGAAGTCTATATTGATTGTAAGTTCCTGGATTACATAAAATTAAAAGACATTTCGTTTTTAGAATTGTTCCAAACTCTTATATTATCTTTTATTCCCATTCAGACGGCAGGTGCTGCCATCCATCGCTCATAAAGCAAACTAAAAAGTCAAAAATAGAATTATCGTTTTTATTAATATCATACGCATTTCCACAAGTTGTCAAATAGTACCACCAATTAAACGCAATTTCCTCTTAAAGTTTACAAAAAAAAATATTTTAATATGTTGATCAGGAAAGGAGAAATTGAGTTTCGCAATTTTGTGCAGGGTGTCCCCAAAGTCACAACGCACTTTCAATGGGCCGTAATGTTTAATCAAATTTGATCAAAATTCTCTATACTGAATCGCACGTGTCAGAATTCCAATTGGCAAAAATCCAAAATTTTCAACATGGCGCCTGTCGGAATTCCAATTGGCTGAAATCCAACATTTTAACGTCGCACGTGCCGGAATTCTAATTGACAAAAATCCAAAATTTGAAATCGCACGTGCTCATAATTCCAAAGTTTTCATAAAGAAATTGTAAATATCGTAATAATATATTGATACAACAAGTGCTTTGAGGCTGAAAACGTCCACCAATGTAAATGTACATGTACATCAGACATTGTACACGTTGATGGCATACATTTACATATACAGTGGATGGGTATAGACCAAAAATATAATCACCCACAAGGGCGTGACGTCAGACTTTGCCTTCGAACATTTGGACACAGATACAATTAGCCATTTCAAATTTGAAGGATTTTTCCCTGGCTTTGTACATGTAGGAGTCGTTTATTTGGCGTTGGCGTTCATCGCTGGCACTGTTAATAATGAAGTAGCCGAATCGTGAAATCACCAAAGATGCATTTATAGCATTGAAAGCATTCAGCCAGAATTTCATACTTAATTATAAGTACAGGGGCGTTCGCTTTGTGAGGCTGATAGGACAATGGCAAATTCAACGTCAGAATTTCACAGCTGTTTTTAATTTCAAGGCGTTTTTTTTTCTCCACGAAAGCGTCACTGTCTATTTTGGGCAGGTAATAAAAGTGCATTTAACTACGTGCATTTTCTGCATGCGGAATATTGCCAGAAACAATCGGGCAGTACACTGCACCGAAAAAGAAACAATTGAATTAAGTCATTGTTTTTTCACCCCACTATTCAGTGATTGACAAATCACGTTTTCTAAAAAATATTCCTGTGCCATTGACCACCAAGGATATAGGAAGACGCATTCGAATTCATTTGGCAATGGCCGCCGTGACCGGTGGCGCCCTCATTCGCGGGCTCTCAGAAGGGGGTCACCAATGACCAATGTGTTTTATCCAGATGAGGTTAAAAGTACGTATTAATTATGCCAAAATGCGGGTTCCCATTGACCCACAATTTTCATTGCCGGACGCTGATTGTGTGCCAGTCAAGAGGAAAATTTTGCCATGTAAACGCTAATTATTGAAACAATCGGTTTATTAGTGTTTACTGTTTGGGTGAAACAGTTCAATCACGTTTCACTGAACCGTGGATGACATCCCAGACGATGCGAAAATAGAAAGCTAATTTGGGCTAATTAGAAATCAGGTGTAAATAATTTACAATTGGAGGTCACTGGCCCCCCTCGATGGAATGGGGGGGGGGGGCATGGACGAAGCAGTTTTACAATTATAGGTTAGCAAACCGAGAAAGGGTTTAGACCTCACTTATTTTTACTTTATCACTGGTTTCTCTGGCCTTTGAAGCCGCCGCCAATGCTTATAACTGTGAAATTTTTAATTTTTTTCACCATTTTTATTGCATTCTCATGTCATTACGATGATATTATTTGCAGCCAATAGATTGAACATAAATACAAAGGTGGCACATGGACCAAAATTCGTCCTTAGGACGTCATTTTTAGACTTTGTTTTAGGCTAGACATCATCACGTCCCAAATGGATGCCATTTTTTGATCATTTTTCCAAATTAAGGACTACTTTTATAAAATATCCACAAAGGACGTAATTTTTTGTTCTGCTTTGAACATATTGTATACTTCGAATATAGACATTTTTGAATATTCACGTAATCCATTTTTTTGGACTGAGTTACATTAGTAAACAATGCTGCGATACCAATTATCAATTTTTTAAAGTTTATTTCGTTTTTTAACAAAATGGCCTTGGCAGAAGTAACAACTTAGAAAAAAACAAGTTCTGCCCCAATGATCAAAGCATTTAACATGGTCAAACAAATTTTGAAGCTATAATTTATTCATGGAACAGTGACCTGATATCGTCCTGCATCATAGATGAGCATTTTCATGCTAAATTGCCGTCCTTTTCGTAAAAATTTGACGTTTTTACGTTTAAGGACATTATGACATGCATGTATAACCTAACACATGATGTCAAATGTGATAAAAAATGACATCATCTGGTCGATTTGTGCTATCTGGCTACTTATTAACATGTTCAACGATATTGTTAGCTGTTTAATATACATGTAGGTCGATTAATCAGGTAGCATTTCCAGAAAATTAGGAAGGAAGGAGAGGGGGGCAGTCTACACGCAAATCCTTCACAATCAGGTGGCCAGACTTAGCTAAATAATGAAAGGAAATCCTTTTGTCGTTTCCAAAATGTTCGTTTTTATTACGACTGTTATTCAGGAATTGAATTTGTAAAGTGGATTTGTGAAGTTGACTATTGCAATGTCCTGTTTGCGTCACCGTTGGGCAGCAGCACAATGATATTCGCACGCGGTGCAATTATAAATGACAAGCATGTCTGGGCGACTGGACATGCATTTAACGAAACAACAAAACAAAACAAAAACAAATTGAGGGAAATGAAATTTGGGAAAATATGCTCAGTGGCTCAGTAGGTTAACGCATTTGCAGACAATTAGAGGGCCCGCAGAAAAATTGCGGCTGGTCATATCTAATTGTGACTAATAAAAATGGCTGCCCGGATAATAATATGGTGGTTGGATAAAGGGTTGATCTGGTTTCTGTTTTCGACATGTCTGGGTTTGGGGGAAAATTATACGGGGTGGATCATCACCCAAAGGTACATAGCATTTTCTCAGAAATTTAGGGGCGAATTTCGAATTTCTGGTGCAAAATTTGGGGGTCGTTTCTGTCATGTCCAAACGCATGTGCTGCCCCCTCACGCCCACACCACCTGTTTGACCTCCAGAAAATCATCGAAAAGTTGAACCCAAAGGGCTGTGAGTACCTGTAGAGAGGTGGGAAACAGTACACCGAATTTGGGTCGTCGAACTCGATCGGGGCGTCACCTTGCGGTTTCTGGAGAAACACAAGTTCCGGAATGCAGATCGAGCAACAGGGCCATTTCCGGTCTGGGTGTCTTCCATGAAACGACGTCCCTAATCGGCCATCAACTGATGTGGGCTGAAGTTGCAGTTCGATAAGGGATCTTGAAACTCGTTTTTGCACACCATTCGTGAGTCAGTTTTAAGAAATTTTCTTGGAAAAATGTGGGTAATTCGCAGCAATTTGCACAGGGGATATTTGCTGACGCACTTTAATGTGGCTTTTGACACCCCTTGAGTCATCTTCCACGAAAATTGCCTTCATATTCTGATTTACTGTAGCAACCCCCTAACCGTCAGGCAATCATCACATGTAATTACTATCTTTAGGAAACACGTACATGTAAATACGTGCCCCATCAGTTTTTTAAATCAGTCAATTGACACTTTGCGCAGCATAACGAAAGTTTTGGAAACGAAAGTTTAATTTCATTTTTGTGCCTTTTATAAAAGTTTGTTACGGACGTGCAATTTCCTAACGATAGAAAAGCCCTACTAGATACTTACCGATGCAAAATCATCGTTATTTAGCGTTTATTAAAAGTATGAACGGTAGGTTAAACATTCGTTTTGTTAATAGACACTTAGCGCAGCACAACGAAACTTTTGGAAACGAAAGTTTTAGAAACGAAGTTTTGGAAACGAAAGTTTAATTTCAATTTTGTGCCTTTTATAAAAGTTTGTTATGGACGTGCAACTTCCTAACGCTAGTAAAGCCTTAGACTTAGCGGTGCAAAGTTTATTTAACGTTTATTAAAAGCACAGACCGTTAACTTTCTCGTTTAACAGAACGAGTGTTTAACCTACAGTTTATAATTGTAATAAATGTTAATTAACGTTTATTTTGCATCGCTAAGTATCTAGCAGGGCTTTACTTTCGTTAGGAAATTGCACGTCCATAACAAACTTTTATAAAAGACAAAAAAATGAAAATGAACTTTCGTTTGTGTTGCGCTAAGTGTCTAAACTAGGCCGAAAAAACCGAAAGTTGAAGTTAACGTTTGTGCTAGTAGGGTTTTACTTTCGTTAGGAAATTGCACGTCCATAACAATCTTTTATTAAAGGCACAAAAATGAAATTAAAAATATTGGTTTCTAAAACTTTCGTTGTGCCAAGTGTCTAATAACTATGCAAATACTGTATCATCATTAGTGCTAAAAACAGCGCTAGCGTCACTCCCCCAATGAACATCATCTATGTTGTTCACCTTGATATCCAGCCTTATCTAACAGCCCGATAAAAGAAAGAAAAATGCAGCGGACTAAAGGGTAGATCGCATTTCAACAGTGTATTTATTTCGCGAATAAAAGGATCTGCCCGGGGGTCGCTGGTATCCATTTGTTCGTAATGACGCTCCAGGTATGTCCGAAATGCTAATTCAGGCTATCAAATTTCCATGCCAGCATCCGTTTCCCTAAATACCTGCAGGAAACACGGTGCGAGTTTTGTGCTCGTACATAAAAAGGTAAATGAAAAAAAAACTTTTTTTTTCAAAAAATAAAAATTGTCTGGTCTGGAGACCAAAATTCCAGCCAATCCTGCAGCTTCATTAACCATGACGAAATGTGTTTGTTTGTGTGGACTGGATGCATTGTGGCAAATTAAAATAATTGTTCGCAATAAATCAGGACCGGAAATTTCAGCGCATTTCAATGCATTAATAAAACATACAGAAATCTTGCATTTCATGGAATTCCATTGAATTATTATAATGCCCTTGCATTAGCTACATGTACACAATGTTAATTTGAACTAAGGGTTGGAGTTGGTAGGGGGGCCAAGACCGAGGGGTTATTGGTCATGTAACTATGACGCCATTTTTTATTTGTATGGTACGAGTACATTGCCCAGGACGGTGAAACCTTTCTATAACGACCACTCACTAGAGCTTGTTCCGAGCATCGATAATTGTAGACTTAATTCACACATTGCAAGATGCCAGCAGAATAATAGACAGGGGGTGTAGAAAATAGGAAACATTAACAGATTAACGTATTATTTTCACCCTATACTTTCTAAAATAATTGAAAATCAAACGAACAACACATAGCATGGAGCAGTCATTAAAGCACATGGTGTTTATTTTTTATTAACGGCTCCACAGGTGGTCATTGAATAGATCTCCCACAGGTGTATTGGAATTATGCATCGAATTATTACCCATTTTATGAGCTATTAAGCACGAAGCATGCATTATTAATTCTATTATGCACTTCCTCATGGACGAAGTAAGTTAAGCAACAGGAAGTGCTCAATGCAAATGGCGTCACACTGCTCAATGAAAGTAACGTTCAGGATGCTTAATGAATAGTAATAAAGTAAGGAAGCATCACTTACATAATATACCCCACTTTGTTACGCATGGGTCGACCTGTTTATGCACGAAATGAAACGCACAGAAAAAATAGAAATTAAGAGTGAAATGAAGCTGCAGCTACTTATTTTTTATTTTTTGAAACCAATTGGAAAAACTCATTTTTGCGCAACTGCTTATCAGTGGTTAGAGATATTTGCCTTAAAAAATTGCTTTTTATTATTTTTATAAAGGAAAGATTTTCCTACTGACATTTGGTGGCGCCCTCTATCGATGGAATATTTCATTCTCAAACCGTCTGCTCACTGGCATGCAAATGAGCACCTCAAGTCGTCAGGTCAGAATCGTCAGATGTGAAACTACCGTCTAAACGAGTTTATGCTCGAAATAATTATCCGTTTATCCGTCATTAAAATATCTGATGATAACTTCGACTTATTTGAACACGATTCACCTTGACGATAACTGGCCGAAATCCGGCTCAGTCCAGTTCTGACTGGTCTTGTCCGACGTGCACCTGTACATCTGCTGACCTTATTCAACTACACCCACTGTGTCATTTTGACTATCAAATTGATGGTTCAAATTGTCCACAATCTGCCACCTGCCCACGACGACCACGACAGACTTTTAGTGTCGAGTTTATGAATTTGATTGAACCACCTTGTTGATCCTTGTTTCCTCCAAAGGAAGCCATGGACATGGGAAGCAATTTCCTGAACCTTTTGAGCATCCAGTAATTAAAACTGGTCATTATTCAGCTGAAATTTTCAATCGTTTTCATTCAATATTTTCCCAGCATCGGGTGATTGACCCGCCAATAAATGATTCCGAATAAGTCTTCGAAACGAGGCTAAGCAAGTAATCTAGAGGATCAAGTCACTCAACTTTTTTCCGTAAAGTTTCGAAAGTAACCTCTACTACAAAGACAGGTTATGTTCCTGGTCGACTACACCTGTTTTAGAACGTGCCAGGATTATTTTTTAATTTTTCAGTTTGTTTAAAAAACCGTTGTTTACATGCACGTTTTATCTTCAATATACTGTACATGTAGGGCTCCCTAAACACTTCTGTAGTCCCTAATGAGTTTACAGTACATAACCTGCTTTAACAACATGATTCAAACGCCCAAAATCCTCTGCTCATGTACATGTTCACTGTAGATTGGTTTACATTTGCCGGTCATTGTTTTTATTTGATTTATCGAAGACACTATCCATGATGAAATGATTTTTCTATTACTCTGTTCAGGTTAGAACGTTTCTACCATTGCACGTGTCCAGTATGGAACGATTTTCTAAGGTCTGCCGCCTAGCGGCCAAAACTAAAACAAAACGTTGTTTGATGCGATAGGGCCATCTTTTCATCGGTTTGCTCTTAACTTTCTGTAATTCTGAAATGTTAACATTGTGTTGCCGCTCAAACACATTTTTATTCAATTCGTGTTAATTCGTACATAATTTTCTCTCGGTGAATTGCTTTTGACATTGAAACGGCAACCATAGTTGCACCTCAGCCAGACGACCAGACACACATGTAAATTTACCATTTGCTCAACCACTAATTGTTTCATTGCCGGACGTTATCATTACAATGATTAAGTCCCTGAAACATGGGCTCGCCATGAGCTGTTGCCAGTGATTAATTCCGCCAGTGGATTTTAATGGCTTTCAAACCGCCTTACGCAATTGTTAAGTATGTGTCACCTGATTGTTATGCAAATATCGGCCAGCAATATTTACACGGCGAATTGTTGAAATTGTTTTTAATTGGCGCTTCGTAGCTGGATTGTCATCGATGTTCAGTTTCAACTTCGAGTTTGGGGCGGTCAGAACCGACTGTCTTTTCTGATTTAATTTAATTTAATCTGGTGTTGACACCCCAGCTTTGAAATCGAACCCAAAAATGTCAGCTTAATTTTTTTCTGGAATTTTATATTCAAGGCCTGTGGAAGTGCAGTCCCAATTCAAAGTCATTGTTATGGTCGTCTATTCGAAATAAACCCTATTTACATTCCTCGTTTATGGAAAGAGATGTAATTAAAATTTCACGACGTATTTTATGGCGTTTTTATCCGTTTTTATCCTCGGGTATCGTAAAATATTTAAAAATCGGCATTATGAAAATCTATTGAAAACATATTTTCGTCCACCTGTTGGAATCTAAATTTGGCAGATGGCGCATTCAATTCAAATGCCTAGTCACACAAATTTTGGCACCAACAAGGTCGAGTCAGGCAAGGTGGTTTAAAAAAGCATGATTGAAATCGAATAGGGATCCCCCGGAAATAATTGTCGTGGGTGACCTTTGACATCGTTTTCGCGGTTAATCGAGCGCTATCTTCTTAACCGTTGGCGATGGACGACTGGTTGCAATTTGAAAAATATAAAGGAGGACGAGATTAGTCTAAAAAAATGTTTGATTTGGGGCTTCATTTAGCCATCAAAGCTGTCCGTGAACTGAAGGAGTCATTGTGCTTCGTGCATGTTAACTCACCTTAAGTAAAACTTACTCATACCAAGTCACTACAGAGGTGAGTTTATACAACCGAAGACTTGCAATTAACTCAAAAGTACGTGTACACTGTACTGTATGTTTGTGATATTAAAATATATTTTAATTTAATACAGCTGTGTTGAGCCTGGAGGTAGCAACACTATTGAGGTGCAATTTTACCTGTAGTTCATCTATAGATCATGTTGCATGCATCAACCAATTTTAGCATTTTAGGGCACCTACAATGTACATGTAGACTCTTTTGAAATTCAATTTTTTTAGTTGCATCTCAGCTGATGAAAACGAAATTGCGCATCTGATCCTGAATTATTCAAATTTGCTTTTTGGTCGATTTAGCCACAGCTATGCTTTCCATGCTTAAAATTAAAAAAATGATATTAAAAAATTCACAAATTGAAATACATGTAAGTTTACAAGCTATTCAGTTTTATTTCAGGAAAACCCAGAGTGCATTCTCGATTTTTTAAATCGTAAACTAAACTTAAATGATTTAAGAACAACCGAAATATAAAATTTGAATTCCAAATGGGTATGCAAAAGTACGTGTTATGGCATGATGCATAATATTACCGCGTTTTATGTACATGTATAGCGTGAGCTTATTACAGGTAGTTTAGTTAAATACGTCTCGGTTCTTCTTTACACAGTTTACAACTTTGGCCTACAATGATGTTTATGCATCGATGTCTGGCCTGCAGCAATTTGTGTTATTCGCCAATCGGTTTTTAATCGGCCAAGGCTGGTTTGGCACGGGCTGGGAAACCCCAGAGTCAATTAAAAACCTCATCTGGATCACGATTGCACCAACATGCACACTGTAATGTATGTTAGACAATATAAAAACTGATGAGGAAATGGGGGCGCTCGCACAACTAGGAAATTAGCAAAGCGTGCATGCGTCCTGCTCGTCTCCTATTATTTAGCAAAAATTACACATTTTAGAAAGCCATATCGTGCAGTAGGCCAGTGGGAAAAGTGTTTTTTTAATGAGAAATGAAAGTTTGTATCTGGTTTCTTACAAGACGGTGCTTGGCAATCTTTTTCTTCATCCATTACCCAAAAAGATATGTTCGGGATGTGTTTTTGCCAATGACGATACAGTGTGATCATAACGCTCTACCTTCCTAACGAAAATGAATTTCTAAAAATCTTTCAGTTATGCAACGACTCAATTTTTCAATAAGACATAAAGCTCGTTATAAAATTGTTATATGAAATTGTTACCAAACTGGGTATTAGTGTAGTATGGCTCCTCAGGATGAAAATGTGATAGGTTTTTAGAAATTCGTTTTTGTTATGAGGGTAGGACTTTACGAGCACCCGGTAATCACAAAATGCTTTTTATATTAGCACTATTAAAACTAAAGTATATCCTCTAATATTTCTTTTATTAATGTATATCAATAAATCACTTAAAATATATCACTAAAATAAATGATTTTACCATAAATCTCTCCTGTAATTACTAAAATGATGGTCAATATATTTCCAGTGTATATATTAATATTTATATTCGAATGATATATTTTTAGTTTTAATAGTGTGAATATAAGTCATTGTGTGATTAGTGATTGTAATACATAAAACAATCAATATATCACTTGCATATCCCTTGAGATTAATAATGATTTATAATAGAATGATATACAGTGTACCTGCATTTTTAGTTTTAATGGTGTTAATATAAAAGGCATTTTGACACTCAATTTAATAAATAAAAATGTATCAATATGTCACTTGTATATAATTATAAAACATCATTCTATATAAAAATCTTCTTTGACTAATATAGGAGAGATTTACATTAGCATGATATATTTTTAGGGTACTTGTCCATTAAGGGAACTACCTGTTATGTTAGGGTAGGTTAGGTTAGGTTTGGTTAGGTTTTTTGAGCATTTATACCTACCCTAACCTTACCTAACATAACCTAACCTAACCTACCCTAACATAATATGTAGTTCCCTTAATGGACAAGTACCATTTTTAGTTTTAAGTGTCAATATAATAGGCATTTTGTTGTTACAGGTTGATCATAAAAGCGAATTTCTAAAAACTTGTTAGTTACATAATGATGATCACAGCACAATAAATTCAGTCGATTTTGTATGGCGTTTTTTTTTAAATGTCAAATTAAATTGCTAGATTGTTAGCATTGCGTAATTTAATCTTCCTGTTTTATCAGTTTCAGATGGACGGTTTCCAAAGCGGAATTTCATGGCGATGTCGACTTCAAAATCAAAATGGTTTACTAGTGCTAGTTTAATTTTCCCCAGTGGTGATATCCCCCAATTTGCTAAATCAAGTACATCAGTGCGTTTATATTACGCGGATTCATCCCACTTCGGTTTCATCACTGAATGACCAGCAAAAACTGCAGTGAACACAATACGAAAACTGTTGGTAAGTCAATAAATGAATTCGCATTTTTTTAAATGTTTCACTTGTTTGTTCTCCACTTCACGTGGAGGAAAAGCAGATTTTAATTTTTTATTTTATTTTTTATTTGTCACGATTTTTGTTTTTTCAATAAGCGCAATTGTTCGCATCGCGCATACCTGTTGAGGCCTGAGATGCGTCAAATTAAAAGCGTTAAATTAAGTTAATTAATGTCCTAGTTTGACACAGGGGAAACAATGGCCATAAATCGACGCTATGAGATGTTTGGTCACGCTCAAATAACGAAAAAGGTGTTGGAAAAAAGGTTAATTGGATTAATCTGATGGTGGAAATCAAATTTTTCTTTAGCTTAATCGCCGATTAAATCTGTCTGTAATCCCGTATTTATGATATCGATTGTTTAAGCTACTCATAGTGCATGCCCAGTTTTTGGCAAGATCGAGTTAAGACTATAATATCATTTTAAATACGAACGTATGATGAAATTCAATGCTGAATGTAATAAATTCGACGTAATTTAATATTGAATATGATGGAATTCAATGTAATATTGAATGTGACAGAATCCAGCATAATGTAATACTGAATACGAATTCGATGTAATAATGAATATGATGGAATTCAATGTAATGTTGCGTATGATAGCATGCCGTGTAATGTAATATTGAATGTGATAAAATGCAATATAATGTTGAATATGATAGAATCCAGTATAATGCAATACTGAATATGATAGAATCCAGTACTATGTACTACAGTGTATGTAATGTTGAATATGATAAGAATTTAATGTACTATGTTATTGAATAGGATAGAATTCAATATCAGAATAGATTGGTGTTAGAAATCAATGTAATATTGCCTTGAATATGATACAATTCAATTGAATGTAATATTGAATATGATGGAACTCAATAGGATATGATTGTTTTAACCTTCGAGTTTTTTTACAAGGACCACTAACAATTGAAAGTGTAAAATAACGTTCAATTTAGGTAAGGTGATTGGGGGAAAAGGGGCCATACAGCATCTGTGCTTTAAAGCATCGATACAATGTATTATTATCAGTATTGCATAGTTTGAAACTTCGAGTCTTAGTTTTTTACACGTACCATTAAGTGAAAAATAACGTTGAATTAAGTAAGGTGATTGGGGAAATGTAATAAAGGGTTAGGGTACGCAAGGGGTTCATCCCCCTAACGACCTCCAAGTCCATGTAGCCCAACAAGTAAAAGTGAATTTTTGTGAAGATTGAGGTCAGTCGGTCTGGCCAAATTGCGTGCAGACACCTGTGACATGGTGTGGGGAAAGTGTAAGGGTTGGGGTGTTAGACTGATCCCGAATCCAGGTAAATGACTTAATTATTGCTCTGGGAAAATACCCCCAAAAATGTGGAAATGGGACGCAATTAGGCCAGAGTTTAGGAAGAAACTGGCATTGAGTCTGAAGGTGAAACTGAGGAAAACAAACACCTGCGAAGGGGGTGGACCAAAAATGCTCCAAAATTAAAAAAGCATGGACTGAGTATGGACTGGAAATCTATGTCATGACAATAAACATAATGAGAAGATAGCTTTCATCAATCCAGTACTTCTTTATTGCTGCTTTTGGCAAGGATTGTTTACCATCATCTCCAAACAGAAGCAATTAAAACGCACATTTTTCAACCCGAATTCTTCAGAAAAATATCATTGATGATCGTAAAAATTGGGGAAATCGCCACTAGACCATATACCGCAAACCTCATTTCCTTTGTTTTTTTTCTGGCCGTGTATTTTTACGGTTCGGTATACAAATTAAACCGAACTTGTTTTTTTTTCTTTTTATTTTTATTTTGCTTTTTTCATCGTTGATATCCGCATTTTCCATTGTTTTCAACCAGAAAGTGTCGTATCCGGTTGCAGAATTCATGCAGGTTTTAAACGGGGTTTAATGCGCCACATAAATCAGCAAATCAGCCATTAACTTTTACTAAGACTCGCGACAATGACAGTCGCTTTATTGCCAAGCTGTGATTGTTTGTCCAGTTTTTTAAATTAATAGCAATTCACCTTGAGTTACTTTGCGAAATCTGCGTTTATTTATGCTAATGAAACTGGTGTTTAGCGTGTACATGATGAGACCAGCAACCAAGATAAATATTTAGCTCCTTTAATTGTTTTTAACGAGCGTCGAGGATATTGTGCAATATACAATTACAGATCACTAAGGCAAGGCATGAGAAAACTAGGCATTTAACAAAAACATATTATGGACAAATGTTAGTTTCTTAGGGTAGTCGGAATGGCATAATTTATTTTGAGGTCTGAAGTCACTGTCAACGTCATTCAAAGGTCAACACAATTTTATGGCAACCTATCATTTTGCATACAGAATGTTACTCCACACAAAATACATGTAGCAACATTTGCCTGAAATATTTTTTGATCAGACCACTATTTACGAAGTGATGACAGTGGACTTATTGGTTTTTGATTAAGGCCCATTGAAAGTTATTTTTTTGCAATTGAATTTTGATGATTTTGGACAGATGTGATAATTTCAAATGAAACTAAATGTTTTAATTCAAAGTTTATATTGATAGTAAGTTCCTGCGCTATATAAAATAAAGACATTTCGTTTTTAGAATTTTTCCAGATATTCTTTATTTTGCCAACGACAGTAAATGTCTTATATTCCCATTCAGATGACATGCAGGTGCTGCCATCTTTCGCCCATAAAGCAAAATAAAAGGTCAAACATAGAATTATCGTTTTTATTAATATCATATACACTTCCATAAGTTGTAACGAGCACATCCCAAAAAACGCAAATGCCTCTTAATGTTTACAAAAAAAATATTTTAATATGTTGATCAGGAAAAGAGAAAATGTCTTTTGCAATTTTGTGCAGGGTGTCCCCAAAGTCACAACGCACTTTCAATGGGCCTTAATTGACCTTGACAATTGCATCTGACCTCAAAATAGATGATGCCATTACACTGTAACCCCTAAGAAACTAAGATTTGTCTATAATTTGTTTTTATTAAATGCCTATAGTTAGGCATGTAGCTATTTCTTGTCTCAATAAAAATGCTGCACCATGTATACTGGGCTAATGAACGAGGGGCTGAAAGAAGCATGCTCTAAATATGCAAAACTGGTTGTCCGAAAAAAATTCACAGATATAGTGATAGGTGGACATTAGCACATCGTAAAGTGATACTAAAAACCAAATAATGTAATCTAAAATGACACTGAAGCGCCAGTAGCATTTTTATTGTGCTAATTTCGTTAACTGGACATTTGCATGTGAGAAATAGTTGAGATATGTAACCCATTTGAGCTGCATTCGGCAGTTCAGGTTGTCGTTATGAAGTTTTTATCAAATTAAGTCTGGATTTGCAGGTTTTTCAAATCCTTCCTCGCTGCAATGACTTCGGGTATTGAGGAAGTGTCGAACTCCTTCAGTAAATTAAGATAAATATCCAATTTGTCAAGTGGGAAATCGAGAAAAGCTGCATTTCACGCACTTCTAATGAAGAGATATCGCTTCATTGTGCTAATCCTGACATTTGAATACATGTAGTTCAAAAAATTTGATGTGTCAAGAACGGTTCGATAAGTATTTAGGAACATAAAGACATCAACGATGAGATACATGTAGGTTGCATCAATGACATGCAAAAAATGCAAGTGCAAATTTATCCCTTTTTCCGGTTTTATGTTATCTCGTAAATTGTGAATGCTTGACCCTCCATACACAAATTAATTTAAAACAACGTTGGTTACAAAGAACAATTTTGGAAAAGGTAAACGCATTAACTCTTTGAATACTTCAGTCAGAATTTTGTTAGAAATAACGTTTAATCCCTCCAAGGGGCTTCTTCAGCTTACCTTGATGAAAAATAATATAGTCAATTTACTTGACTTAACTCCAAAACTACATGGTAATCACAATCTTCAAGAGAGAGAAACGACAGATTTTAGTCCATCAACACGTGTGTATTTTGTATATAAAATGGAGCAAATGGATAATATTAGTACTTAAAAGCTGATTTGTCTTTTCATTATTACTATTAAATATTTAGTTAATGAAATATTTAAAGTTTTATATACAAAATACACATGTTAATGGGCTAAAATCCTTCTTTGCATTCGTCTGTCACACTTGCAGATAATTACTAGTATGACTAAAATAAGCCATTGTAAAGTCATGTAAATTGTTTTATTTAGCTTTTCATCTGGATGGCATTTCCCAAAATTTTCTCCTTTTCCAAAATTATCTCCCTGTAACTAACACTTCTTTACAACTTGACGTTTTAATGAGGAAGGACTTTTTGAGCAACCATGTTATAAAATAATAATAGGACTATATAATGTCTCATTAATGTCTGTTTCAACCTAAGATAGACTTAAAGAGAAGGCGGATGTGCAGCAGATACGATACCTTGAGATTTTTAATTTTTGATTTGTGTAATCTGCGATTATAACTAGTTTTCCTGCAACTACCATAATGACAATGGTGGCAGTTTAATCCCTGGTTAATTTGCAATTAAGTGATTCGTCTTGGGTAATGGCGTTTAACGAAAACTGTGGTAATAATATGTGCTTACGCCATTTCTTATCACGCTTACATTTCTTATCTTACATTTTCATTTGCATAAATGAACATTTGATTTAGAAGATGCTTGTAAAAAGATGGCTGAGCCTTTGGAAGGCCACCTGTGGGCCTTGTAATTTCTGTCGTATATTGTCATCAAGCTCAATCAAACCATATTTATTTTGCCATAAAATAAGCAGTGGTTTCTCCAAGGTTCATTCCTCATTTCACCGCACTTGAAAAATGAATGTAGGAATTCGTGTAATTTCCCTTATTTTCACTTAATACGAGCTCGTGCAAGGATGTCCCTTGCCAACAACTGTTTTTGCTTCGTTTTAGTCAATATCAAATTCCTGGAGAGAAAGCAAATCAACACGTGATGTCTAACATATTTTCAAAAAGGGGACGTTAAATTATTATGTCATCATCTTTGGGTCACATGATGACGAAAACAAGGGGGAGGGTTGGAAAAATTGATGTCATCCAGTTTTGCAATAAAAATATTTAAAATCCCTATCCAAGTAGCACAAATCGACTAATGACGTCATTTTTTAATCCCATTTTACATCATATTTTGGGCTAAAATATTGTGATGCCAGTAAATGCATGCAGTATCTGGCAACACTATCTGTAGGTCCGCCCTAATTTTCTTAATTTTTTTAACGCTGCGATATGATTGGTCTACAATAGAACAGAGCTCTGCTCGTAATTTTCTTATAATTTTCTATAATTGTTTGCATTACGAGAAAATTTATTTCAAAATTAGACAAAAATTACAAGTGGACAGGAGGCATCAGATCAAAATTAAGGCCCACTGAAAGGGATTTCTTGCAATTGAATTTTGATAATTTTGGACAGATATGATCATTTCAAATGAAACTAAATGTTTTAATTCAAAGTTTATA
>JAQFYZ010001712.1:0-21321 GCA_034695085.1 Cylindroiulus punctatus
AAGCATACAAGTGCGGTTTGCATTTGAAATGATTGCAAATTGACGGTGTTTTTGCATACCAAATCACATGTTTGTGTTAATTAGCTAAAATATTCAGAGTGTCAAAAATGTTGAAAAGTTGTCATATTATTTCGTTCATCTAACAAACTACTCTGCAAAATACAATTTATTCAGCTAATAACCTAACGTTATTTTTTAACCTAGACCGAAAAAACCTCGAAAGTTTGTTTGCATTTGTGCATCTAACAAACTTTGCGCAGCACAACGAAAGTTGTAGAAACGAAAGTTTAATTTCAGTTTTGTACATTTTATAAAAGTTTGTTATTACCCTAACGATAATAAAATTCTACTACATGTAGATATTTAGCGAATAGCGATGCGAAATGAACGGATTGCTGTAAGTTCAAGTTAACGTTAATTATCGCTAAGCATATACATGTATTATAGTCGTCCCGGCAAAAGAACGAAAAAATGGCGTCGTTCAGACCAATAGGATGCAATTTCCTGTTTGCGATTCGTCCATCCAGTAATATAATATCGAGCATGGCAGCCGTTTTCCTCTTACCGCTGAAACTCCTGAAGCAGTACATCGATAAGCCGAATCTCTCCGATTGGCTGTAAAAGTTTTCGTTCTTTTGCCTAGACGACTATAATAGTACATGTAGGGCTTTACTTTCGTTAGGAAATTGCACGTCCATAACAAACTTGTCAAATAATTAGGGAAAACATAAATTTTTCATTTGTCTGTGATTTTTTTTATCCTTTTTTGAGGGAAATGCCACGAATAATGTCAGTTATATTTTCCCCGCCAAATTAGGCGAGTGCTTCAAGATGGCGGCTGCCCCGTGTATGTACCCGCAGGTGGCGCTGCTGCGCCCCCTCAACAGGCTTCACATTGTGAGAATGGAATCGGCGGTTTCTATTCAACGTTCGAAAGCTTGATGGTTGTCTGTTTGGATATTCCTTGAGCAGTTTCGATGTCTTCTGGAAGGGAAGCTGACGATATCGACGAAATCAGGTGTAAAAAACGAATCCGAGAAGCCAAGAGAAAGGCCCGACCAGGTACGGTTGCAGTTTTGATCCGAAGTTGAGTTTCTGGACGCCGAAATGTGGCGTCGAGGGCACGCTGTTAGAACTTTGAGACGTTCGATTTTGCAATAGGAGTGGTCTTGGAGCTGTTTACCCTCATAAATTTTATTTCAGTCGTATCGCATTTTGTCCTCGTATTTACTTAGCCGAGGAAAATGATTCATCGTAGCAAATTATACCGGTGTTGCGGATAAAGAATGTGAACAATGCATGTTTGAAACTACATGTACATGTACCCATTCATCAAGTTGCCTTGCTAGGAATTCAACGTGTGGGCGGTCAGTTCCTGCTGCATTCAAACAAATGAAAGGCTACACAAGTGTTAAGTTGTCATTTTCAAGCGATGCAGTTGGTATTTTTAATCTGCATACAAGCTGCAGTCTGGTGAACCTCTATGAAGTGCACTTCGAAAAAGAAATGTGGCTCTTTGCCAGATGAAAATCAAATATGCAGGTATATATGCACGTGTGGTACACAGACGGTGGCCACCTTCCGACAAGCAGTGCTTGATACGGTGACTCATAAAGCTGGATGACAGTTAGCGCGTTTCAAGTTTAGGTAGACTGCTGCAGCTTCAAAAAGTACTGCATTCACGGACCAGTGTACTGCGAACTGGTTCCCAGAGTACATTTGAATCTCTGTGAATCAATCGAAAACAACGATAGTAGTCGTGGTACGGTCCCCACAGCAAACGTTTGCAATCTTGCGATTTGGATGGGTTACGGCGTGTACGCGAAAAGAGTCAATGCGATTCTCACGGTTGTGAGGACAGCGCTCTGACGGGGTGACCGGAGCTGGGCAAGCCGGCGAGAAATGACGGGCTAGTGCTGGTCGGTGGATGAGGGTTCCATACAGGAACACGAGACGAGACATTGTCCTCGATGACAGGAACTGGTGCACACGGGCCAAGACGTCGTCCTCGGTGTGGAAGGTCCGCCCAGACGGGAGGCCTTGTAGCAGAAAGGCAGAGGCTCTGGACTGGTGGTGGACAGGTGGAAGGTTCGTCCTTCCGTAGGTCGCTGGGTGAAAGTATTTTACCAGAGACGGGCAGACAAAGACATTTCATATGCGGAAACAACAATTTTGTTACACATTGAGGGACCCCGCAAGGTGGCAACTACAACGGGTGCTGTTCGAGATCTCCAACACGAAGTAGAGACAATGGCACTTTAGCATGCATAAGCATAGAAGACCGATCATTGCTCATGTACACCTTCCGGATTATACCAGTTAAGGAGGAGCTTTTATGGGATGTCGAGTCCCAAACAAGACTGTCAAAAATTGTAGGGTCCCTGTATTTTAAGGGATTTTTTTCACGCCTTGATGTGACCTCTCCAATATTGGAGGAATGACCTTACTTTGAGAGGTTGATCGTGGATATCTCTGGTGAGGATGTTGCCTTCGGATTGGAGTGTAGTGGGGAACGGTAAAATATCCGTTATAACACTTTCCCAACTAGAGGCTTCATTCCGAGCCAGTAGGATTGCTTGTGTACAACAGCCCAATGGCTGACCGGTAAGAGCTTCAAAACAAGCAGTGCGTAGTGGAGTGCTACTTTAATTTGGGGAAAGTGCCCAATTCCTAAACCCCAGCCACACAAGGGGACAATGTCATGCGAGAAATGTATCAAACTGTATAGTGTGTATCCAAGGCCAGTTGCAGTATGTTGTGTCCTGCAGCACTTGGCTATTGTCTGATGTCCACAACCAATAGCTAAATTCAGTGGTGTGTGTAAAATGCATAGTACCAGTAGCTAGAAGTAGGCCTGCGGGGTCGTGCCACCAAATCTTAAGACTTCTCAATTATTCACCTGTCCGACTCCAGCTCCTTAACAGGTTTTTGGATGAATGTATGTAAAAATGTGCGTTAAATTAACTAAAAATAAGGGAGTTTCCTTAATGTTGCGTTCTCCTTAACTTATGAAGTCCGAAATTATAAGCTTTTTCTCAAAAGCTGTCGTTTATATTTTAAAATTATTGCTAAGGAATATCCACGAAATGAAAGTTGTAAATTTTCTACCCAAAATTTCTGCATCGTCCAAGAAGGTAATCCTGACATTGCTGATTTATTAACTAAGTAGTCATGAAACCGTATATGGATGCAAGCCAATAATGCTGTGGAAATGCTTTAGAATTTATAAAATGTAATACTAATAATGTAACCCTGGGCTGTGCAGCATCGCATTTTTTTGACAGGAATTCGTTATAATTCACAGATGTGTTTACTAATCAGGAATGTGCTATGTTTAGAAAAACTTTGTCTCATTCTGCAGCTTTAGAATTGGAGTGAAGCATGTAACTTTTGCAGTTTCAGAATTAGGGGGACAAATATCTTCTCCTCATGATCCAAATTCCATTTATACATTAGAATTGGACAGTCCATAGCAGAATTCCTATGGTTGATGCCATTGCTTTGCTATACTTTCAGATTTGAGGCATTTTCATTATTATTGGCTTGCAACCCTTGCATGGACTACCAATGCCGGCACATTTTCATTTTTTAATGACTCTGACTCCTCTGTATAGAACTGAATACTAAACTACAACTTCGCACAGCGTGTGTATCTGGACATATTCAGTATAATTCTGGTGACAATTTCAAACTTGCACTTGTCGTTTCATCCCACTCGAAATCCACCTGACTGGTTGTATGTCATATCATGCAATGGTGCCTGACATCGGTTCAATACATGTACAGTAATTGTTGCACGGCACAAGTCTTGGTATGCGTACATGTATGTCACAGTGCCCCTTTGTTTGTGTATTGGTCAAGTTATTTAAGATATTCTGCAAGTTTCTGATTTATTGAGAGTACGTACATAATTTACAGTATTTCGTGACTTATTAGACGCTTCGAAGGTTGGTGTATTTGCGTATGCTTTCCGTACCTTTGGCTTATAGGGTGCAGGGGATATTTTATACGGCCGCGAAATACGGTCGTTGATAATCTGACTTTAAAACCTGTAAAATCAAAAAATCATGATGAACCTGTTCAAGTTTGAAATATGTTCTACAATCACGTTACTCTAATCATGACAGGATTAAGGTTTGAAAACTTGCAAACTTCGCAAACGATAATGGATTAGTTTATGCCGTAGGTGCTTTATAATCAATGATAGTTTAATCTTACGGTGCTAAATTCTTTCTTGCAGAGCTCGACAGCGAAGAGAGCTGGGAGGCCCTGGAGTATTCGAGAAATTTTGATGTCAGCTTAGACTCTGTGAAGGATAACGTTGAGCGAGTCCATGTCAACGAGCTCTCCGTCGAGGACTTCGTCGAGCGTTTTGAGAAACCCTACAAGCCAGTCGTGATTCTTGGAGTGCAGGATAATTGGCGAGCAAAGGAGAAATGGACCATGCAGGTAAAGGTGTCAGCGTTGAAACTGCTCTGCCTTTGACGATTCAGAAAAAATCAATACCCTTGCTGAATGTTTTATGTGCACAGAGGCTAGGATGCAAGTATCGCAACCAGCGATTCAAGTGTGGGGAAGATAACGAAGGCTACAGTGTGAAGATGAAGATGAAATATTTTGTATATTATATGAAAAATAACCGAGACGATAGTCCTTTATATATATTCGATAGCAGTTATGGAGAGGTAGGGCCAGTTCATCTGCTAAATATGATTGGCAAAAGGTGATGGTACATATTAATTCCTTTGGTTTCCCTAATTTCAGAATGCAAGGAAGAACAAATTATTAGACGATTATGAAATTCCTGTTTATTTCCGGGATGACCTGTTTAAATTTGCTGGCGAAGACAAGCGGCCGCCCTACAGGTGGTTCGTCATGGGGTCGACACGGTCGGGAACAGGGATCCACATAGACCCACTCGGGACTAGTGCATGGAACGCCCTAGTCTGCGGTTATAAAAGGTGAAGTCTAATTTTATTGACTAGTTGCGCACTGTCGTATAGCTTTGACTTGGTCAGGCGGATGGGAAAAAGTTTAACTTTTATGAATTGTATAAAAAAATTTAAATTTTTGCAAAGAAGCTACTAGTGTGAAAACTTCGTACACTGTCATTACTCAAATTGTTTAGCATTTCTCAAAAACTTCACCCATTTCATTTGCTGATGAATGCTTAATATCACCGGACATTTTTTTTAGAAACTTGAGCATTAAACTACTATTAATAGTATTAATTTTTCAAAAATGTCTTGCATATGCTATGGAGATCCTAATATTAATCTTTCAGGAATTTTTTTCCACAACTTTGCATCTATATTCGTCTTTCTGGTTCATACAATGTTGTTGAGTTTCGTGGTTCAGGAAAAAATTCGTAATTTTCCCGTCGTAGTTTATTTTTCTAAAATTATTCTTAAAAATGCATGTAAAATAATTCTTTCTTTAACATGCTCCAAAAATGTTTCACGTGTTACATTTCTTTTATATGGTTTTTATGTTGAAATATCGGCATAAATTATGATCTACTTAAGAAAACCGCCTTGGGCGGTGATGAAACGGTTGTGCTCAAAAGGAGGAGGTAGTATGAAAGTTTTTAAGTACTGTTACAGTTCATGAAGAATGTGAAATTTGAAGAAAATATGGGAGGGGAATGTGAAATAAATTGAAAAATACTTTTTTCTTCGTATTTCTAAATGGTTGTTTTATCTTTTTCCAGATGGTGCCTTTTACCCACGCATACACCACGGGAACTGGTCAAGGTGCGACCCGAAGAAGGTGGCAAACATCCCGACGAGGCAGTGACGTGGTTCCAGCATGTCTACCCCAGAACACAGCTGCCGTCATGGCCGCAAGACTGTAAACCGGTAAGGAATGCAAGTGCTTCTTTTGGAAACACTTTGCCCATCCCTATCAACACAGTCAACGTTTTTTTCTAGGTTGAAATCCTACAGAAGCCGGGAGAAACTGTGTTTGTGCCAGGCGGCTGGTGGCACGTGGTGGTCAACTTGACGGTGACGATAGCCGTGACGCAGAATTTTTGCAGCGTGACGAATTTCCCCATCGTTTGGCACAAGTCAGTGCGGGGCAGGCCAAAGCTGTCCAGAAAATGGTATTACGTTCTAAAGGTATGTGCTAAAAGTCCATTCTAAAGTCCGTTTTTAGAAAATCCATAAAGATGTCCATGACATGCTATCATTAGAATCGATAGTTTCCAATAGTTAACAACCAATTTCTCGTCACAGAACAAGAGGCCGGATGTGGCTGCCATCGCAGACCGCATTGACCTGAGCAAAGCTACTGGCGTGGCCTCCGACAGCTCGAGCGGCTCCAGCTCTTCCAGTTCCAGTGACGGCAGCTGCTGCTCCCACTCGGAGAGCGAGGACAGTGGACAGGCCAGCCTTTCGGACCGGAAACGTAAACGGTAAAGACTTCCCCTCCTTTTTATTTTTGATTACGCCGATTTTGCTGAGATTACAGTAAATTGTAGTCAACAAAATGACATTCTCTAGTCTAAACCGCGTTTATACGTCAGTAGTCTAGCAAGTAAAAAGAAATGTTTGCATAAACGTCTTTTGGTATGATAACAGCAACATGTACGCATGTATGCTGGAACTTTTCCTTGGTCAGCACTTTTTTGATTGGTCCACGTCGTGCAGAAGCAATATCATTGGTCAGTCACTATGGTAACCATGAACCAAGGAGCTATTCATGTTGAACTATAATCATAAATGAGGTTATGAATTAGGCACGCGAGTAGTTTCTTTGTTTACCGTCGCGAAATTTCGATTGGTGAAGCTTTTTGGTGCAAAAAAAACCATGTGCTTGTAAACGCGGCGTAAGTCATGGCGAAAAAGTTGAAGCACACTTTACTTGGTGTGCATTGAAGTTAACTTGCTTCGTATGCATCAAATTTTCATTTTCCACATTTATATCAAATGTTTATCAGGGTTCATGTCGTCAAGGAAATGAAATAATTGACAAAATATACAAACAGAACATTAGTTGGTTGAATAAAGAAGAAAACTCAAGTGAAAAATTTTAAAACGTGAATTGAGTGAGAAAGGTTTCGAAAATTTCACTCAGTTCAAGTTTTTAAGCAAGAATTTAATGCAGGAGTTTCACGATTTTTGTAGAAATGTTGGCTAAATCCACCACTGTTATTTTCTTTTCCAAATGATTTATTTTGCTTATTAATATGGTGTTCCTAGTATTATTATTTTTATGGGTATGTCTCGCAATCCATGGTATTCCACAAGCTGGGACATTTTCCACTTCGTCATTAACAGCTCTAAAGATATTCTTAGAACAGTGCACCAATATTTGGCATCATTCCATTTTCCTATATGAATCTGCTAAATTACTACTGGCAGTCCTTATCACTACTAAATAATCGAGTGTACTGTCCGATCTAGTTTCAACATTTGTCTGCCAGGTGGCGCCACGTGACGTAGAAGAAAAATTCCGCAATTTTTTTTGCCGAGATTCGAACTCAGGAGCTCCTGCTTGCCCGACAGGAGCTTTACCAACCAAGCCACGGCGCCATGACTAACTATGGGATATGCAAGACAACCTATATGCCTTTAAAATTGTTTTTTTATGAATAAAGAAAGTTAGGCACGGCTGAGATTCGAACTCAGGATCTCCTGTTTGCCAGACAGGAGCTTTACCAACCAAGCCACAGCGTCATGACTATGGGATATGCAAGACAACTATATGTTATTAAAATCGCACTGCTGCGTGCCCAGCAAAAGCCAAAGCATGCTGGTTTTCAATAACGTGAAGAAGCAACTGAACAAGATTTAGTTCACATGCGAAATATTTTTTATGTGAAAAGTTAGAGAAAATATCCATGTTTGGTCAGGGAAAGTTAGTGAGTTACAAATTTTTGTATGACCTCTGTATATGATGCATGCAAAGATTTTTACTTATCTTGAAAAAGATATGGGAATACCTAATTGATATTGATAAAGGAGGTTGCGGCATTAACCAGGGCAAAGTTAGCACTTTAACCAATTTTAATTTTGATTCGGTCGTTGATAGGCCACAGATTTAAAGTTTGTCAAAGTTGTCAAGCAAGTATTTGTCAAGGTTTGAAGATCCACATGGATACATAATGGCAGCTACCCAACAGAAAGTTTATTTAAAAAAGTACCATTATTGGCATAAAAGTACCATCCCGGAATGCACTTTTATGGCAAAAAAGCACCATGGTCTTTCAGTTATTAGAGCTATTACAAAACTGCGGAAAAGGGGCATTTTTGGCTATTAAAGTGCAATTACAATGCAATGATGAAATCACATGAATTTCTCGTGTCATTGTTGTGTTTAACATGTTTCACACAGCATCGGGAATTTTGCCATTTAATCAAACTAACCAATTGCTAGCTCGTAAATGAATTGCCCAAAACTGGTCATAATAAAACTTTGTTTTTATCCATGACTTAAGTGTACTAACCCTAAAGAGTTCAATAATCATGTCTATAATGTAAAACGTTTTGTTGGATATTATGATTGCAACTGTAACATAAATTGTTGATCTTGTAGAATACCTCCAAAGATTTCACTTTTACGAAAAGGCGTCATAAGACGTTCAAATGGAATTTGTCTCAAGTCACATAAAGTGGAAATTGACAGAATCTACGTATTATTGTATTACTATTTTTTTATCCTGGGTTAATGGGACACCTCTATAAATGGGAACTCTGGGAGGGTCATACGAGATCCCATTTATCCAGGTTCGACTGTGTTCCCGGTGTTGTGTAAAACATGTTAAACACAAAAATGACACGTGAAATTCATGTGATTTCATAATTGCATTGTAATTGCACTTCAATAGCAGAGGGTGCCATTTTTCTTCAGATTTCTTAAGATGGTAGTGCATTTCAAAAAAATTGCCATTAATGGTAAAAGAATTGCATTTTAGCTTAAATGTACTTTTCAATGGAAATTTTTTGTTGGGTATTCCAATGCAATTTAATTTTTTCATTTCATGTACATGTACTTTTCAACTGATGTGTCGTGTCTTCTTGACTCTTTCAGAAGGAGGACTACCTCGAGATCGCCATGCAGGCAGAAGCGAAAAAGTGAGAACCGCCGAAGGTAGCTGCGGTCGGTCACCGGCATCCAGATTAGTCATACGTAAATTGGTTTATTTTCGAACCGTGCTGCATGAATTAGCCAGAGCCGAGGGACCTTTTGCACATTTGTCTACTTTTCAAGTCTAGTTTTGTACAAAAGCCCTTTTCCGTGTCATGCCTCCTCTACCATGAACACCTCTTCCTTCCTTGTCAGTTCATATCAATCAGAAAACAGAAAATTTCAAATAATCATTATTTTCTTTACCTTTCTCTCACCGTCTGTGACGTCCATTCTTCAGCTTCGAAAAATTGTGAATTAAGGCAATGGAATGAATTATTGCCTTGTCGAATGACGCTAGTTGTCATTGGTTCTTGTGATTTTTAATGGACATTATAGGTCCCCGTGTGGCACATATCACTATTTAAATTTATAGTGTTTTCCATGAGTTAATTCCTACATTGGCCAATGTAATATTTCTGAAAGAAAAGGTTTTTAAAAGAGCAAAAGATCATTGTTGTCTTTTATTTAGGTCTCTTTGGCCACCTCTGTATGTTGGACAGTTTTTATCCGCACCAGACATGTGCCTTAGAATTAACATTAGGGGTAAATCCTCTAAGTGAGACACCACCCACTGTAAAGTAGGAATGTTTTGGGCACAAAACAGTTTTTAGTTTCATATTATTACAAAGTGTTTCAAGCACCATCAAGGAGGAAAATTTTTTAGTCGAACAATTTCTTTAGCCAAATAGATGTGATCATATTATCGACACTGAAATTTCTAGCATGTGTTAGAAAAGCATCTGAATTACGTGACAACTTTTGTTGTGTAACTTGCTTTTTCATGAGTCAACATGTTTTCCCTACCTTTGTGGAGGAATCCCCTTGAGTTTGGAGGAAATTCCATGTGATCAGACAATGGAAACCGAAAGTTTGTCCTGATCCATGGTTCATATAGGGCGAGTCATTAAAGTCAGGGAAACATTACTTTGGTTGGTCGAGACTCAGGGAAATGGTTATGTACATTTTAGTACGAATCTTGTGCTCACAGAGAATTTTCTCAGACATAGGGGTTCTCACATTTTATTTTGGGTTAACATTATTCCACACATGATGGAACATTTCCTTCCAAATTGCACTATTTTAGCTGAACACAAGATACCAACTACACGCTGTTTTTGGGATTGTAACTACACATATTTTGATACTGCATCATCCCAAGGAGCTAAATGAACCACACTACTTAGTCACTGTAGGTATTTATTGACGAAATCCATACCTTGATCCCATTAAAAATATTTTTGGGAAATGAGAAAAGATAGAACAAGTGTGGAATACTGAAAAAAAATGTGAGTAACTGATAACATCATGTCATAATCATGTCATGGATTAAAGCTGTTTTGGAAGTCACGAGTGGTGGTACAAAATTTTGAAAGGTCAAGTTGCAGGACTTTTGACTCAATATTATTTTGTTGCAAGATTTTTGTCCCTATTATGTTTTTGATTTGACGACATTTCTTTATGATGTCCTGATTGACCTGCCAACCAACTAGTCGTGATGCAACATTTTCACGGAAATAAAGTTGGATGCTAATGCGCCAATTTTGACACGCAGTTTGGTGTGAACATACAAACCTTTACCTTGTTAGTTAATTCCTTGAAGGTGGTTTCATCAGAGTTTGAAAGCTCACAAGGTCCATCCTAATCGCTGCCATAGCAATTTTGACAGGATTTTGCTAAACTTGCATCATGACTTCATACATGTACTGCACATATTTACAAAATTATGAAGCAATGCTTTTGTTGTCTCCTGGAAAATATTTAGCTAAAAGTGACACGTCCTGTCAAAATCTCTTCCGGCAAATCATTAGTCATTCCATTTGTTTTCATACAAACTTTAAGATACCTTAATCAAATAAGGCTAGGCTTACCTGCAGACTTTAATAGTGCTGCGGGGTGAGTTTTGTACATGTAAATCTGACCACGGAACCTACGGCCTTATGCTACCCGCCCTAGGGGTTCTCACATCTCTGAAGGCAACCGGTCCAACTTATGTTAGTCTCCATGTAAACCTCGATCGTCTCTGTCGTCAATGTATGCCTGTTTTGCACACTTTGACTTGGTTTGATTCAAGGCACCTCAAATCAAACCAGCTGAAGTCGCTGAAAAGATTTCAAACAGGCTTAACTCAAGACGAGAACGTACTGAATTTGTGGTACTCGTAAAACCAGATGCAGCGATGTTCCCCGGGCTCATGCGCTATTGCGCACATATGAAAAAATATGCTTTATCTGGTTTTAGCAAGCTCCACTCCATTTTTTAAACAGGTCATGCTATTTGTCATAAAGCTGGGGATTCTGGGTGAAGAAACATATTACCGCGAGCACACAGGTAATGTAAACTCACATCTGTGGTGATGCGGTGAGTTGAAGCTTGCACGTAAACATGATTTTTCCAAAACAATAGACATTTTGGCTTCTATTTCCTCAACTTTTTCTTAAAATGTTATTTTTACTCTTTTACCAAAACGATTCAATGAAAGACAACGTTTCGCATATTGTCGTCAGAAATGCAAAACCGCGTAAGCGACAACATGACAGAGTATCAAAGCAATGTAAGTGATATTTGCATTTTTATTAAAGTTAGTGGTTATTCAAAGAAAAATAACTGAAAATCAGCATGCATTAAAAATTTCGCACAATGGCAGCAAAAAATTTACTTTTGCATTTCCGACGACGATATACACTTAAAGAATGCATGCTAATTGGAGGTAGTTTGTAAACGATGATATTAATAGTATCGTTTTATTTAATACAGATGTGAGGGTCGCAATGCATGGATATGCTTTATGGATTTTTATTCAAAAGCAATTAAAAAAAAATTAATGTACATTCATGTTTTTTTAAAAAAACCATTGCTGCATGAATTTCCTGTGATACTTTGATTTTTCAGGACAAGATCTCGTTGCCATGGCAACAGCCACGTCAACAATGGAGAAGCTGGCCATGGCAAAGGAACTGTTATCATTTTTGGCCATTCCTGGATCTTGTTCGGAAGCTAGATTGGATGTGCGCTTTGAAATAAGCAACGGAGTGGAAAAGTCTGCTATCACCGCATGGGAACAGGTATGGAAATTTGGAACTTCATTCTCAATCTATTTTCGGGGAATAGCACGTGAGGATCTAATTCAAATGATGTGGCGAATCTGGATTTGACGGAGTCCTCTTCAGTCCACTGACGATTGTAAATTTTAAAAAAAACTAATCTAAATTTGAAGTTTTTTTTATCAAAATGTGTGCGCTATTGATGATTTCGTATAGAAATTTGTGTTCACCTCATGTTTATAAACATCGAACAATAAATATAGCATTTTTAAATTGACAGATGCCATATTTTCGCATTTTTAATGTTAAGGGCAGTTTTTTTAAACCTGGAAAAGTCAGGGAAGTTGAAAATTGAATTTATGTAGCACAAAACTCTCTGTGACGGTAATCCATCGAATGATAGTTTCGAATGAGAATTTTTTAAAATATTTTTCACTGCAAATAATGTACATAGCTAGACATCACCAAAAATCCGTAATTGCCTTAATTTCTACACTGTGACTGAACATATCTGTTCTAATGCCAATTTCTGTCATGCTACATTCTACAGATTTACAATGTAGAATGAGTTGTTAGACAGCCCACATGGAAAAAAAATATGTAATAAATATATTTTTTGAAACATGTTATTTATATCTGGAACATGTACCAAAATTGGCCCAGTTCAATATATGAATAATATATTATAAATGTTATCATTACATATGCAAAGTATATTCTATCATGTATGAAATAAATACCTGAAATATATTCCATCATGTATTGAAAATATGCCGTAAACATATGCAATATGTAATGGGAATGTGTGGGGAATATTGTTAATAGGAAAAAAGCAAAGGCAAGCACTAGAGTTAACTAAATAGGTGTAATGGTAAATTAGTAGGGGAACGGATGGTCGTGTCTGATTTTGTAGGGTGGCTCTGTTGATAATAATTAGTCCTGTAGAGATTATGGAAAACCACGAAAAGCCTGACCTGGGAAGCGAACCCAGGTCTCCCGGACAGCAGGCAAAGACGTTAACCAAATGAACAACCTGCTTGATTATGTTTTGCTAATTTAATATTAAAGTTGGGAACAGTAATTAATTGCTTATGTACAGTATATATTTCCCAGATATATAAAAGTATATGAAATGTATATGCCAAACATATATTATAAATATAATGTGTTTTGTAACATAAGAATATATAAAATGTATATTCCAAAAATATATTATGAATATGCATTGCCACATTATATATTTGTAGAAGATATTTGTTATATATTATCAATATAATATATTTTGTAGCATGTATGTTAAGTATATTACAGATATATCCAAGTGTATTTTAAATATATTATGTACATATTTTTTTCCATATGGGAGGGCACTAATTTTAGACAATCATAAATTTTCCTGGTTATTGTATAAAGAAAGAAAAAAATGCCTATTTTCCAGTATTGGAAGGTGGACAAATTCGCATTTTTTTTTCAAATTTCAGGTATTTGAAGTCCAAACAAGTTTTTTAAAATAGCAATAGATGAAAACCAAATACATGTAATTAAAATGTGCTACATTATAATTCATATCAAAGCAAATCCACAATTAAATATACAAAGCATTTAGCACATTTTAATATTTTTTACCATTAAATGAATGATAAATTTGTCGTTAATTTGGAATTTCTTTTAATTGTTCATAAATTTAACGAAGTTCCCTTTGCTCCACTTGAAAACTTTGCTACTACGAAAATCTCTCAAATAATGACTTACTATTTTTTTCAATATTGTTATCTATATGGATTGGTAGATTGTGAACGTTCCACTGAACATAAAATAAAGGTTTGGGATTAACAGAATGTCAAGTATTTTCGAAATGTGTTGAATTGCAGGCCAATTCAGTACAATTTTAAAAATGAAAGCCAAACCACTTATAGATTTGAAAAGCTGCTTACATCAGTTAGAACATCTTTATTTGTTTCAACCAATATAACAATAAATTTCATAAAAGCCATTTTTCATTTATAAAATGAAAGTGATTTGCTGTGTGGTTTATCTGCAGCGCCATTTTTAAGTTTCAATAGAAAATTTTTTGGAACATTTTGAAAATAATAATATTTCATTCACAGAGGAATTCCGTGCATCTTCCCCTGGATCTGAAGAACTTTTACCTGGTGACCGATGGCATCACAATCAAGTTTTCTAACACTTCGAAAGGTTAGTGCTGTTTTCGAAATTAGATATTTACGAAGGTGGGTCAATTGTGATCTTGCGATAATTTAGTAGTATTTATTATTGACATTTGACAGGTGCCGTCCTAACACATGATTGTAAATTTGCTTCTCTTCGTCCTCATGCTAAATAGTTTTTCATGTTTGGTCAATGCTCAGGAATTGAATAATTACTGACGTCACGAAAGCAGCTTTATGTAACCTGATCAGACTATCAGACCTCATTGGTTATGCAAAAACTCGATATTTTTTGGAACTTTATATGATTTACTTCCTATTAATACAATTAATAATTGATTATTGTTAACTAATTTAATTAATAATTTACTTTATAAATACCAAATAATTTATTTAATTAATAAGTATAATAATTAACAATTAATACAATACAATAATTAATATAGTAATTAATACAATACAATGCAATCGTGCCACATAGCCTGTTTGTTATGTCTGAACTTTATATGATTTATTTCCTATTGATACGATTGATAATTAATTATTATTAATTTAGTTAATAATTTAATTTATAAATAATACATAAATATTAAATAATCTAATTAATATAATCAATTAATAAGTACAATAATTAACAATTAGTACAATACAATCCATTATCCCCCATAGCTTGTTTCTCCTAAAAACTTTAAAAAAGCTATAATTTTCTTAAACATTGCACTTGTTTGTTTTTTTCAAAACAAATCACTAACGTTTTTCAATACCGTCATGTTTCTGATATGCATAAACAATGACCAAAAATTGAATATGTTTTGACACACCACAAACTTGTAATTTTCTTATATTAATTTAGGTTCAAATTATGCAAAATTATGCTTTGTAAGATTCATCGTCTGCATTGGGGAGGTTACTTGCAAAATATTAAATTAATCACAAAAAAATTTAAAACATGCAGTTCTGTGAAATGGCAAATTTGGCTTCTGTCTAACTAATAAATGTTCAAAACATACTGGTTCGATTGAAAAATGTAGGCATTCTTCAAGACATTTCTGTTGATGATCAGGACTTTATTTTCGAATAGAATATTTTTTTCAAATAAATTAATGAACATAATCAGATTTACAAAAGTCTTGACAAAATCTTTTATTCTTGGAGACGTCACATTCATTTTCGTTATATTCCACTCGTCATCATTTTCAACCTCCCCCTCCAATGATGACAAAATCAGTGACCGAAAATAGACCAAACTTGTTTGAATTTTATCAAAATGTGGGCATCAATGATGGAATCAGTCATCGATAAGTTTCTCAAAAATGTACATTTTTGAGAAACGGATGATATAAAGGTTGAATGTTCCCATTATTAATGGTTTTGAAGAACTACCTATTTTTGCGAAATTCGCTAAAAATTAATACGTTTTTCAATAAGTTATTTTTTTTTCTGATAACTTAGACGATTTTCGCATACATCAACTGGGAATGTTGCAAAAATCCGGCTGTCTAAAAAATGAAGAGGATGGTAAAACCGCTGGAATCTTGGAGTATATTTACATGATAAATCAATATGCTGGAGATGAAGTTGAAACTCAAATGGAAGAAGGTAAGCCAAAATGATTTCATGAAGAAAACAAAAAGGTTATGTTTATCCTAGGGAGTTTAATAAAATGAAATTTTAATTGAACGAAAATAAAAGATGGTAACCTAGTGAGAATATTGGGTAATATTTATTTTGAGACTTCATTTTCTTTATATCTTTAGCAAAATTTATTTCATATGGTTTAGATTGTGCCGAAAATCCATCCATTTCTATACATGTATGTATTTCTATGAAATGTTCGCAGATTCCTCTTAAACACCTGCGATTTCATACTGTGTATTCAACAGTGAACAAATTGATGATTTTATTTATTTCTGTTAATTTTCGTTGATGTCTAATTTAATTATTTGATATCCATGTGCATCTACATTATTTATAACTTTTGCGAAAATACCCACAAATGCACAGGGTTTCCCCAGGCCTGGAAAAATCAGGAAAAAGTCAGGGATGGTGTATTTATTGTATAAAAGTCAGGGACATTTTAAAAATATAATGACACAGAAGTCAAGAAACTCAAGCTATCAATTGAAGCAAGCAATTCTGTGGAAGAGAGCAATAATGAAAAATTTTAAATTTGAATAATCTACACTGTAATCTAAATATGAAGGTTTTTGTTAAAATATGTGCTCCATTGCTGGTTCCTTTGACATTTGCGTTAACTTCATCTTTATCAACAATGAACAATAAATGTAGCATTTTTTTTCCATTGACAAATGTAATAAGCTTATTTTAGAATTTTTAATGGTCAGAGACATTTTTTTAAACCTGGAAAAGTCAGGGAAGTTAAAAATTGAAATTCTGGGGGAACCCTGATGCAATCATTTATTAAAGTAACTATTGATTGTGGGCCTACATGTACATGTATGTTAGTTTGTGTTAAGTTAAATTGGAAGTTAACTTACTGTTTACATTTTGTTACCATAATGCTTGCTGCATTATGGGATGGGAGAACCTCCGGGGCAGGTTCCGCTGTCGAAGTTTAGAAACCTGCCCCGGAGGTTCTCATACCATACATAAATCTGCATGTAGCTTTAGATACAGTGTTGATATTAATCCATATTAGTCCATGTCTGTTAGTCCATTTCGACAAGCAATACACCCAGAAGGGAATTTCTTTTAATCATTTTGCAATTTCATTAACATATTCCTGGAATTTCATACAGGTTTCTCCATTCCCATTCTGTGCCCCCATTCCAAGCTATACGAAATCAGCACCTACCATGAAGGCCAGTTTTTCTTGGTTTACGACGCACACAAGGTGTCATCAATCTGGTACTTGGACAAGACCCTGGAATGGCATTTCACAGCCCCAAATTTTTCCTCATTTTTCAGGTACGCAACTACCTTAGCTTTGTCCTCATGCTAACTGCAAACGGACATTAGTCAATTTTTGTCTAATCTTGAATTTAAGTTTTTTTTAATTTTTTCATAAGGCCAAAACTTATAGAAAATCAAAAGATAATTACGAGTAGATCTCTGCTTTCCTTTAGACAACCATATCGCAGTAGTACAAAAATTAAGACAATTAGGGCGGGGCTATAGCCAGTGTTGCCAGAAATTGCATGAATTGACCTGGGATTTTCTTGCGGCACTTTTACCAATAGACATCTTTTCGTGCAATTTCTTCCCCATTGGCGGCGCTGCTCATACTTCAAAAAATTAAGAGATTACGAAAGTCAACTTGAGACCAAAATTAAGCCAAAAAATTACAAGTGGACAGGCAGCATAATCGTCAATGTAATATTTTCAGAATTACGTCATGAAAGTAAAAAAAAAATAACTGCTGTACTACGATATAGTCATTCGAACTTCCATAAGCTATTTATAATTTCAATTAAAATAATTCAGCAGATTTGGCGTATATTCCTGAATATGTTGGCATAGAAAATAAAAATGAAAAACGGCATACATGTTGACGGGATTTCCCTCACAGCACGTAAGCTTGCAGTGATTGCCTGGATATTAGGAGCAGCTAAGTCAGAAATTTCGTTTTTAGATTTAATTTCGGGTATGCAGAAAAACAGAAAAACGAAAAAAGGGTAAATCTGGTGTTAGGTCAATGTCATCCTTGCATATGAATTTCATGTGAAATATGAATTATTTCTGCTCATGTGGAAGTAGGGACTATGTCGCAATATACCCAGTTTAACTTGTCAATTATTATAAAAACAATCAGATCTAGAATTACCATCTGTTACAATGGATTTTTGGTGTGCGTGTATTGAATTCTGCAGGGAAATTTTTTAAAACTTGATAACAAATATCGTCTTTCAATGGTCTTTTATTCTTCATTTTCTTGTACTCAAAGTAAAGTCAAGAGTATGAAAAGAATGATCTCAAATGACAGATTTATGAAGTTTTGCCAGAAGTAAGCATCGGGGACGTTCACGTATTACCTCATCACATGGGAAAAACTTTTACCACAATTGAAGCATAAATGATTGCTATTTGTCACATAAATTCCCATTTTCAAAGGTGTATTCATTCTTTTATTGGATGACAAATTATTGATTTTAATCCAATGTTCTATCCAGATTGGCTACCCCTTCCCCTACATTATGGCATAATATTTGAACGTCCCCTTAGAAAGCATCAATTGTAAAGTATATCAAATCAAATTGTTAATTTAGGCTTATTGAAAGAGCAAGCCCACCATGCAAAAAAATACAAACACTAAATCTATTTCTTACTCAGCCTTCGACGATTCCTGAAGCGACCGATTACCACGTGTATTATTAAAAGATCAAATATTAAAAAATATAAATATAATTAATATAAATATCACATCGTAACATATAATATCACACATATAATAAAAATCACAGGGTATTATAAATATAAAAATAAATATAAAATAAAATATGAATAATTAGTGTTTAAAATCAGTCATTCATATTTGTTAATTAATTAAATTTATATAAAAAATTAAATTAAGATAAGAAAAATTCGAACTCCCACGCAGAAATCTCGAATTTTTCTCATCTTTATTTACAGTGGCGTAACTACGAATCTGTTCTAGGGGTGATCTGCAAACTATATTTTTTGTTCATTTTTCATTAAATCTGATTTTAAATTCGTTGTTCAAACATAGTTACGTTTATGTTCATTTAATTTTTTATTACTAAACGCCGTCATTAACGACTTTAAGAATCGTTAGAACTACATGGTTAAAACAAAATGTAATGTCTGTGATTCTGTATTAATTTGTTAAATCCTGGCAGTGAACAGCATTTTTTGCATGGTGTGTAACTCTTTCAATGAGCCTTGGTTAATTGCTAGCCCAGGAAAAAAATTCTGCACTTTCCCTATTGTCAGTTTTTTAAAGACACTTGAATATCAGGAGATTACTTTTTTTAAAATATAGAATTATTTCGCCTGTTTTGAGCACCACTGTATAATATAAACACCTGTGTCAACTATAATTTACGCCTCTTCAATGAAGGGCTTCAACACCAGCCAATAGCATCGCGGGTGCGACCCTGCATGGTATCCAGCAGGTGTTGCGCTCTTTGGCCGCTAGGGGGCCGGGCCTATTTATCTTTCGTACTCGTTTGCGCATCGCTAGTCGTTCCACATCCTCCGTTAGGTAATCACATCTGCACTTCTGCTGCCACCTCATGTTTGCAGACTACTCCCTCGATAATTCCGACGTGTTCCTCGCCATGGAAATCCTTCTCATTCCCGTTGTCGGCATTTTCTGCTTCTTCGGCGTCCTGTTGTTGGCGTACCTGGGCGTGTGGGTGGCCTACAGCATAATCTACAGCTACATTTACGTGCACCACATCAGCGGACTTTTGGGCCGCGGGGCGCCGCTGAAGAAGATGGGAAAGTGGGCAGGTAAGCGTTTTCAACCATTTTACTTCATTTTTTTCGTCCATTTTCACCCTATTCTGAAAACCGGCTTCACTTTTTACGCCGGAATCCGCATCGACCTACGACCGGCGGCATAACCCGCGACGCATGTCCATTACTGCCGGCGGCGAAACTGAAGCCGCCGCCGCCATCTTGCGACTCCCCCTCACCTGCCAGGCAGCTGGCTAGGGTGCATTTTTGGCAAGTTTAATTTCGAAATCAAAGCGTTACAGCAAATAGATAAAATCGACTTGATGTTCGGAGAAGGCGCAGGTGGGTCGGGATCTAAGGCCGGAAGCGCAGCCATCGAATGTTCGGGAAAATAAACCGTAAATTGAACTAAATTGGGCTTTGCTGGGTAGTGCAAGGTAGGTGACCTGCAAAGCAACAAATTCCTGTCTAAGAAAGGTCACGACGGTAAACAAGGAATGATTTGCGAAAATAAGAGCGTTGAACGTGAATATAATGATTAGCGTTTTTTGTGGAGTATCTGTCAGGGGGCAGGGAAGACCCCTTGAAGTCTGAAGGTCAAGGCTTTGATACAAAATGTAGTTTCATCCTTGTGGAGGTCATGTTATTCAATCTAATTTGTGTATGGTATTCGTTGCTTCTTAAAAAGCAACGTGGGCAGAAAGTACAGTTTATTAGCATCGGAAAAATCGTGTCACGTTGCAAGGGCGGATTCAGCAGTTCTTCCATGAGATCCAGCAACTTGAGTTCAGTAAAATGTGTAGAAATATTGGTGATGAAGAAAGTTGCCATAGGCGAATTTGTTTTGAATTTATTTGGGGAGCAGCTAGGGTCGCTTTGACCTGATCTAATTTAAAGGATTTTAATTAATCAGGGTTCCCCCATACCTGGAAAACCTGGAAAGGTACGTCTTAAAAAATCATGGAATAGTCAGGGATGGTTTATTTATTTTATAAAAGTAAGGGAAATTTAACCAATTTCTTGACACAAGTCAGTAAACTCAAGCTGTCAATTGAAGCAAGCAATTCTGTGGAAGAGATCAATAATGCCATTTTTAAATTGGAACAAACTAATCTAAATTTGAAGCTATTTATTAAATTATGTGCTCCATTGCTAGTTCCTTTTATAATTTGCGTTAACCTCATGTTTATAAACAATTAATACAGCATGTTCGCATGTTTAATGGCCACGCAGTGACAAACTAATCTTAATTTGTAGTTTCTTATTAAAATGTGTGTTCTATTGCTGGTTCCTTGTGCAATTTTGTGTCCACCTCATGTTTATAGTGAACAATGAACACAATAAATGTAGCATTTTTTACATTGGCACACAAGTACAGTTTATGTAAGTCATGTTTTCGCATTTTTCTGGGAAATTTATTTTGAAACCGGGAAGAGTCGGGGAACTTGAAAATTGAATTTCTGGGGGAACCTTGTTGCATTTCTTGAAGCTTAAGGCTGCTTACAAGTGCGTTGTGACTTTGGAGACACCCTCCATAAAATTCAAGACATAACATCTACCTTTCCTGAGCATAACATTAAAACCATTTTTTGTGAACATAA
>JAQFYZ010001713.1:0-21313 GCA_034695085.1 Cylindroiulus punctatus
GACTTAAGAATGGCTGTGCCTGAATTTTTCAAAGTATTGTGATACTCCCAGCCACTGAAATGATGGAGGTAATAGATTTAGGACAAGTAAGGATATTCAGTAACTTGTGCACAGTAACAGTAAACTTTAAAATGGTACTCGATTTTGCGAGCTATAAATTCCAATGATATTTTCAATTCCAGTTTTTCACCAAAGGACATATCTACTCCTGATGTAGTTTATCATACCCAAAGCAGAGTAAATTGGTCTTGTCTGCAGTACTTTGAGCAGTATATTTCCAGTGATGATTTGCAAAAAATTGCCCATTGCACAAACACCAGCGTTCTACAAAATGAAGGACGTCAAATGAATCTAACATCAGTAAAATTATTGAATTTTTTTGGAATGTCAGTAATGGTCTTGTCTTGGCTATCCTCAAATTCGTATGTTCTGGCAGAAAATAACTCAAGTACCAGTTATTGCATATACAATGTCGTGAGACCTTTACTTTGCCATACGCTGCCGCTTGCAAATTGTTAATGATTCGGATATCACTGATGTGGAGGGAAAGGAAAATAAGCAATGGAAATTACGTCCACTCATGAGGTCAGTTAAGTCTGGTTGTATCAAACAAACATGCAATACTGAAATGAGCATAGATGGGTAAATGGTACCATTTACTGGGCAATGTCAAATGAAGAAATTGACTAACCTAACCTAACCCAACCAAACCCAGGAAGACTTAAAATATTTGTTCTTGCAACACCATCTGGGCTTGTGAAAGATTTTATCTTTTATCAAGGCAAAGGAAGTTTTCCTGGCGTAGATGAGGGATTGGGGATTGGCGCATCTGCAGTTATTCATCAAGCTCGTAGTTGTCGAATTGGTGTAAGACTGTAGTTTGATCAGTATTTTACTGGTATAGGCCTTCTAGACAATCTTTTGGAAAAAGGAATAACTGCCACAGGCACAATTCAAAAGAACCGCATCCCCAAAAATTGCCTATCAAAGCTCAAATATGACAAAGATATGCAGCGTGCTGAACGGAGAAATGTGTGTAGTTATACGCTCCAATGAGAAGGTTACAGTGGTCAAGTGGTTTGACAATAAATCTGTAACACTAGCATCTACAATCCATGGGAAAGATCCAATTGATTACTGCGAAAGGTGGTCTTATAAGTTGCATAGGATTGTACCAGTATCACACCAGCAATTGTCAATAAATTCAATAACTGCATTGGTGGTGTTGACATGTCAGATCGTATGATAAGCTAATAGAGTGTGAGCTCCACGTCAAAAGTTGATTTGACGTCAATGTGTGACATTATTTAAAAGAAAAAAGATGTACAGTGTATGTGAGCTTCATGTATATGCGTGAGCATGGCGCCATCTAGTGGCAAATTCACGCAACTGCATAAGTTGCAGACGACGCAAGGCTTGTTTAAGCCATATTTCTATTAGCAACAAGTGCTGCTTAAAAATGACTGAAAGCTGTAAGGAGAAAAGGTAAGTTTAATTGTTACATGTTATATAAATGATGGAAATGGGGGTAATTTGCTACACCTAAAAGTAGGATTACAGTTCACGCATGACTTGTGTAAAGCAAATTTCCATTGTTTGCTTCATTCTGTATGCAGCAAATGCAGCATAGAGAGATGTAGTATCCATGTAAAGTATATGGATTGTACAGTACTTGTAATTTATAAACATCAGTGTAGATTTTTAATATTATACACACTGATCACTGGATTTTTTAGATGATTTGCAGTGCTAGGGGTTTCAGATTGTCATGTGGGCATGACGTATGGCTCCTTTAAGAGGTCATAGCATACAATCCTTTTGAAGATTGCAATTTCGAAACAATCTTGCAAAGATAGGGGGCAAACTCTCATAAAGATATTTATCAGTGATGACAACAAGAACCTGATGAAAAGTGATACAAAGGAAGCAATAACAGAGAAACTTGATTTAATCCAGGTAAGCACTTATTTGGGAAATACCACGTAAGCTGTATATCAGGTAACATTTTTTACACCTTTACACCTTACAGGCATGTGTTGATCTTCGAAAGGAAGCAGTTGCATCTAAAATGACTGCAACAGATCAATCTCGGGCAGATCCCATCATGGAAAAAGAGATTGTTGACTAGATACGGAGAGCAGCAATGGCAAGAAGAATACGTCCCCGTTCTCCCAGTGACAGTACATTCCGCATGTAGTCCAGCTGACTTGTATTTAACTAGTGTCAATAGTGCAACATTCTGATAATTTGTTATTTCATGTGACAGCACCATGTGTGAATCTCCACTCCAAAAAAAGCAGAAGGCTTACCCTTCTGAACGTAATCGCATCGATACAGGAGCGAGAGTTGGAACTGCAGCCAAAGAAAGAAGATCGAGAGTTGGACCTGCAGCAGGAAAATATGCAGTTGAAGACGGAACAGATTCAAACCCAAAGGATGCCAGCAGAAACTGACCGTCAAAGAGTGGAACTGGAAGCCCGGCGATTTGATCGCGAAACGATGGAGCGATAAGCTGACCGTGAAGTGATTTTTGAACTTCTTGATAAGCTATCAAATTAATAAGATAAAAATGTAATTTCTTTAGTCTTTATTATCAGTTCAAACAGGTTTCGAGTATAGGAGGATCCATTTGAAAATGTTCTGAAGTTGTACAGTGATATAAACAACAGTGACAATTTGCAAGAATTGCACCAGCTATATAATTTTTTCCAACCGGTTGTAAGTAGAGCTTATGGTTTTTTTGGAAATCCAAAAAGGCGAATTGCTAGACAATTTTGCTGAAGCCACACCCCACACATTGACGTATGCCACTTATCCTGGAATTAGTTTTGTTGGTCATATGTTAATGCTGCACCTTTGAAAGGTGATAAAAGAAAGGGCCGGGTGACATACCCAGGATCACCATACAAAGCGTAGGCATTTTCATTGTTAGGAAAGCGCTCCACCAGACATGCACCACAAGCCGAACAAATGAGGAATTACAAATACAGTCCAGCCTCAAATCACTCTGCGAAGAAACAAGCATTAAAGAGCATATAAGGGTTGCAGACATCCGAAGCAATGAACATCCTCAACAGGGTAAGCATCGTATCAATGAGAGAGCAACAACTTCCGAGCGCCAAACCAAAGAAGCTCTAGATCAGCTTGAAGAACTAAGTATAAATGACAGAGAAAGAATTTCTTTGCTTAAAACTGAGCCTCGTTACCAACAAGCTATGAATGAACTTCACAACCCAAAAGGTCAAGTTCACGAAGTGATCATCACAAAGTATCAGCAGTCTAACAACTGAAGCGCAAGTCCAAATGGCATTCCTTCACCCAAATTACACCGCCAATTTCTATGCCGTTCATGAAAATGTACTGGATCAGATTAAAGAAGACTATTCAACCTACCCAGCTTCTGCATTCCTGCATCGCGATTCCGAATTTGAAATCCTACTGGTTCCATTCCACATTCCACAACAAATTGCATTTCAAAGCAAAGAACACTGGATGCTATCAATCTACGATAACCAAGGAATCGGTGGCAACAACTTCTACCTTTACGATCCAAAGCCGAATCTGCAGCATGGAAAGCCAATTATGGACAGCGACTACCACTGCATTCTTCGACACTTACTTAAAACCGTCAAGAGTGGAATAAAACTGCTAGGATCAATTTCTCTTCCACGTTGCAAATACAACAAGCCACCGGAGGACGATTATTTCTTATGTGGATTATATGTCTGCAACTATGCTACACTTAAGTGCAAAAAATTCGATTCACCATCCTGAATCAGACAAAAATATGTTTTTCTCAGCAACGACATGTCCGGTTTAAATTCGGAAAAATACGTTTTGTCGGCACTTTATTCCTCTTTATAATTCCCCAAGTTTGGAAAGGATATCTGCTAAATTTCTCTGGAGAATAGCCTGCAACTCCAATGCCTTATAAAAGTAAAACATTTAATTGCCAATCATATGTGTTTTGAGGACATTTTTCAAAACATTGTAGCACAAATCATAATGTTTAGAACATTGTGTTCCCTCCTCCTGCATTTATACCAGCATGCATTCAGTTAGGCATTGATGATATTATGTTATTGATTGTCTTTTGAGGGATGGTGTTCCACACATCCTCCACTGCAGTCATCAGCTCTCCTAGGTTTAAGGCTGGAGGATCTCGGGCCCTAAACTGTCTCTTAAGCATATCCCACATGTGCTCTATTAGGTTTAGGTCAGGGCTGCATGATGGTCAGGCCATAACCGGAATACCGACCTCTGCAAGGTACTCCTGTACAATTGCTGCAGTGTGTGGTCTTGCGTAATCATGCATAAAAATAAAGTTGTCTCCAACAAATCCGACATAAGGCACTACGTGGTCTGCCAGAATCTCGTTAATGTACCGAACAGCGGTCAAACCTCCTCTGTTGTGCCCTTCAACCGCCCTATCAATGAAAACAAGTTTGGTTCTTGCATGCTGTTAAATGACTCCCCAGACCATGCACGAACCACCACCATAGGTGACAGATTCGGGCATGCAGCACTGGGCAAAACGCTCTCAGGTCGCCGGTACACTCTTCCCCGTCTGTCGTTGGTGGAGGCATATTCTGCTTTCATCGGAGAACAGAACAGTTTAGATGCTGTTGGGCGAACTGAAGTTTAGATGCTGTTGGGCGAGCTGAAGGAGTGCTTGGCGATAAGCTGCGGACAGTCTTGGACCTGTGGCAGGTCTATGAGGCCTCAGACCGCTTTCGTTAAGTCTTTGCCTCACTGTCCACTGACTTACAGCCGTTCCTTGGACTCCTCTAAGCTGCTGTTGCACTTGAACAGCAGTCAGTTGTCGGCCTCGCAAGGATGTCAATGCAATGAACCAATCTTCTCGCTCAGTTGTGGACCAAGGGCTGCCTGAACCTGGTAGCCTGTTGAAGGAACCAGTCTCCTCATAACGTTGGCAGACCCTTCGAACAGCTGATTGGCTGATATTGAGTTGGCGAGCCACAACTCTCTGGCTATTCCCTTCATCACGTAAAGCAACAACTTGCGGCTACTTCTGTTGTTGTGGTCATTTCATCGAGAAACCATTATATAACAATATGGCTGGATATGTGTTAATTACGTTCTGATAATCAAATTGCATTCACAAACGCTTTTATAGCCACCGGGGTACAGGAATGCAAATGTCATCAATAATGCAAATTCGGGTTGCTTCAAGTTCAACATTTTCGGCTTTTGCTGAGAAAAACATATTTTTGTCTGATTAAGGATGGTGAGTCGAATTTTTTGCACTAAAGTGTAGAAACTACCTTGCTGACCGAATGATCTAATTTCTACCACATTTTGATGTCACAGAACAGCGACGAGCCATTGCCACTGCCATAGAAGGAAATAATCAGCAAATGACAGCTAACAGCATGATTAGCACGGAAATTCTCCCCTCAAGCAGAACAACCATTGAATTGCGAATACAGTTAAGCCTTAAGTCACTCAAGCGAAAAAGGGGTGCAGATATACAAATCAAGGAACATGGACAACAGGCTAAACATCGTGCCAATGAGGGAGTCAGAAATAACCAGCGTCGAACCGAAGCAGTTCCGGAACAGCTTGAAGAGTACAGTGTACATGACAGAGAAAGAAGTTCCCAGCATTAAATCCCAAAAACTCTGAAACAACTTGAAGAATGGCATGCAAATTACAGAGCAATAAGCTCACAACACCAATTAAAGACAACAACTGAACAAGCTGCAAGACACTGCGCTGAAATAAGAAGAGTGGTACGCCATAGAAATGCTCAGAATTTTAGTAATAGTCCAATGTACAAGGCTGCCATGAACTCCAATGTTAAACAACATCACCTGAGTTCGTTCAACATAGAATGCTCTAATCCAGAATGTCGTGCAATCCACTATGTTGAAGAGAAAGTCGCCAACTTCAAAGGCACGTTCAGCGAGTGTTGTGGACATGGAAAAGTTTGTCTAGAAGTGAATCCCATCCCACAAGAAATGAAACATTTGTTCCTGAAGAAGCATCGCCTATCCAAAGTGTTCCTGGAAAAAATCAGAAGACGTTACGAACACATAAATAACTATCTGGTAAAGCGTGCCAATGATCAGAACATCGAAATCTCAAAAAAGATCATCCTACCATCATCATTCACTGGATCTCCACGTTGGTACTCAGAACAATATCAGGATGTGATGGCCCTCGTGCAACGCCTTGGAATGCCAGACTACTTTATCACTGTCACTTGCAACCCAAAATGCAACCCAAAATGGCAACAGATAACTGAAGCACTGCGACATGAATTTGCCGATAGAACAACAGTTCAACACGCTTCCAATCTTCGACCCGATATCATTGCAAGAGTCTTCAAGAAAAAGTTAGACCAGCTCATTCAAGACCTCTACAATAACAAAATCTTTGGCAGTGCAATTGCTTACGCTTACACAATCGAATTCCAGAAAAGAGGACTGCCACACACACACACATTCTTCTGATTATGTCATTCAGAGATAAGCCAAAAACATCAGAAGAAATGGACGACTTCATCTCTGCAGAAAACTAACAGCTACGCGAGATCATCCTTGAACATTACATGCACAACCCATGTGGCCAACTAAATCCTGATGCTCCATGTATGATTGCCAAAAGCGACAAAAATGAATGCAGATTCAGATTCCCAAAAGACTACTGTGAAGAAACTAGACTCACTGAAGACCAGATGCCGCAATACAGAAGACGCTACATGGGCATGTATAATCCAATGAACAAAGAAGACTTCCTTATCAGCCATGCAGTTATGCGACGAGACAAAGCCAAGTGTACTGTGTATCAGGACAATCGCCATGTTGCTCCATACAATCCCTACCAGACCAAGAAGTATGGCTGGTATGTCAATGTCGAATATGTTGGCACCATCAAGTCCGTCAAATATCTACAAGTACATTTACAAGGGAGCTGACCGCATAGACATCAAATTGATTGGCGACACATGCAAGCTGTTCTACGATGAAGCAAGCCACTATGTTTCTGGACGATACTACACTGCTCCTGAAGCTTGCTGGCGACTATTCGAATTTGACATCCAACAAAAAAGCCATTAAGCGGAACGACTGGACATCCATCTGGAAGGTAAATACAGACAAACCCTTGATCAGCAACCTAAAGACCTCGCCGACATGGGTCAAAAATTGCAAGCATTTTTCAAGCTCAACAAGAAAGCCAAAGAAGAATTCTCCAAAGGAAACCAAGGAGATGAAGGATACAAGAAGGCACTCCAACTATTCTACTGGCAGATACCAGAATACTTCACATGGCATACACAGACCAGTGATTGAAAACCAATCTTGAGACGAAACAAGCTAAAGATTGGAAGAATCTATAACATCAGTGCTGCTCAGCCAGACCTCCACTATTGCCGCACCTTACTGCTGAAAACCAAAGGACCTACATGCCACAAAGACTTGCTCCACGTTCTCGATCGTGTTAAGCCATGTAGATCCTACAAAGAAGCTTGCATTGCCAGAGGACTATAAAAAGAATGATCAACAGTGGAAAGATGCCCTGAATGAATCGAAGATATCCAAAGTTGCCCATGCAATGAGAACCTTATTCATCACAATACTGACAAGCTGCGAATCAGAAAATCCGCTCCAACTATGGGATATGTTCAAAGAAATCCTGGCAGAAGACTTCATCAGGTATAACCAGGAAAGAGGACTATCCTAGGAAGATGCCATTGCTTGGGCCTACCATATAATTGCTACTGGACTCCATGAAGAAGGAAAAGATGGCCGAAGATTTAAATATTGGGTGAAAACTTTCGGCTTCCCTGACATTGAAGCCTTCGGAACCGAAGCTCATCAACAGTTCATATCAGTGAGTGATACCACAACTCAAGGACTATCTATGTATGCAAAGTTGAATCAAGAGCAAAAAGCAGCTGTCGATGCCATCCTGGATGCTGCAAACGGACGACTAACAGGCTCCAAATGTTTCTTTATCAATGGTCCTGGTGGAACTGGTAAAACCTGTCTACAAGTGTTGCTACTACCTGCTCATTTCCTCAGGCAAGAAATGCAAGAATATGGCCACTACTGAAATTGCAGTTACTTTATTGCTAGAAGGAAAAACTGCACATAAGACTTTCTTGTTGGATGTGCCACTCGCGACTAATTCAAAGTCCAAAATAAAGAAAGGCTCAAAAAAAGGCAATCAACTAGCTGAAGTCGACGTATTCTTCCTGGACAAAGCACCGATGTTGCCCAGATATAGCATGGAGAATATGAATGAAAAGTTACAAAAGCTAAATGAATGCCCACTGAAATTTGGAGGAACCGTTCAAGTGTATGGTGGCAACTTCCGACAAACCCTACCGGTCCAACCTCGTGCCAACAACTCCGAACTCATACCTATCCATCAAGAACAGTGAACTTTGGAACGAATTCAATGTGTCCAAGCTCACAAAGAATGAACCAATCGATGAAGATGAATTAGAATTTGCAAAGTACCTGATAGAAATGGGAAATGGAAAGCTGCCGACAAATGACATGGATGAAATCAAATTAAACGCAGAATTCATATCGACGGGTGACCTGGTTGAAGATGTGTTTGGACCTTGCTTTGCAAACTACGCCAACTGGGAGAATGAAGTCCTAAACCAAGCTATCTTGACGCCATTGAATTCCACATCCGCACTCTACAATGACACCGTCAACCATGGAATCCCTGAAGAAGAATTCATCTACACCAGCATCGATACCGTGAAAGACAAAATAGGAGGCCTTGACTTTACAAACGAGTATCTGTGGAGCTGCAACCCTTCAGATCTACCGACACATGAATTGAAGTTTAAGAAGAACTCAATTATCATGCTGATCAGGAATGTACGTGTCAGTGAGGGACTTTGCAATGGAACGCATCTAATTGTCAAGAAGCTGAAGCCTAACATCATCGTAGCCAAAGTTGTAACTGGAGAACACAAAGGAAAAGAAGCCCACATCCCGCGAATGACACTAGAAACAGACAAAGGTCTCGAATTCAAATTGGAACGACATCAATTCCCAGTCAAGCCAGCATTTGCAGTGACCATCCACAAGTCTCAGGGTCAAACTTTCGAATTCATCGGCATCGATTTAACCACAGATGTGTTCACCCATGGCCAGCTCTATGTCGCCTTCTCAAGAGTCAAACCCCGAAGTTCAATAAAGATCATCTTCAATAAGAACAAAGCTCCATTGACAAGAAACGTAGTGCTGACTGAGATAATGGAACTGTAGTCATCCGGATCGTAATTGGAATAGACACAGCGCAGAACCACGGAAATGTTAACTTACCAAACTATCCTATTTTTTGGTAAGCTGGTAGTGTGGAGTGTGGCTAAAGATTTTACTAAATAGTTAGCACCATCTTTTGCCGATGTCAATTTTAATGAAATAAGGGGCTTATTTGGGATTAAACTTATAATGTAGGTCCTTCCTAACATGTTTATAATTTTTTTTCATGAAAACTTCCTCAAGTGCTTTTTCAAGGCATTTTCAATGACCGCAATGGGGATATGCAATAGAACCTATTGCAACTGTAATGTGTCTTTTGCGCATCCCTCTACACGTGACTGAACATAACCAGTAACAGCGAAAAATTATTTTTGTGACAAATCTAAGTTTTCCGTATCCATGATCACCAAAAACTGCCTCTTTAGGTGAGGAAATCAGTTTTTGGTAACGGAAAAGTTGGACGAAATATTGTTTCGTTTTTTGGTTTTTACATACTTTCATGGTGCTGCGCTAAGTGTCTAATATCAAATAATATAATTTCTAATATAAAAAATTCATATTGATGTTAGTTTAACCATAAGAATTTTGCACGAAACCGAGGGAACCGGGGGAACGAGCGCCGTAGGCACTCGGTCCCCGGTTCTTAATCCTGATGCCCCTTAAAAGGGACATTAAATTTCACCAATATAGAATTGAAATAAAAAATATTTTTCACAAGAGGTTATGTCTATGTAAATGGAATTAAGTAATCATAATGTTTTCAGGATTTTCAATAACATTTTTTTCAGGACTCAAGGGGACCGCCATTATTCCATTACCAACACGTCTTGTCGCTACCCATCGAGGACCAAGGCCACCCGGGAAAATGTTGTCGTTTTGAAGACAATATTGCCCGGGCCAACAACAACAACATCTTGAATCACGATCTGCAACCTGTGGAAGGGGATGCTGATTTCCAAATTTGGCAGGAGCTGTCACAGATCACTCGACCATCAGGCCGCAAAGTGTGTTTCTGGTGTGTGAATGATGTGGCGAAGTTTCACGTTTGCCTTTTCCACTGGCATGGTGGATATGCCATTCCGCCATCCCGCCGAATCTACAAGGGTCAGCCTAACCCCACAGGTGAGGTTACCATCCTGGAAGCAGTTCTCTTGATGTTACTCATCCGTGCCCGCAACTGACATAGGGCCTAGCCTTTAACATTCATTATGAGATTCCATCGTCCCTATATTTTGTCAATGTTGAGCATGTATGAAGATAAAGTTCCCCATACTTCGTGGCGAAGTCTCAGGTGTCGGTGCTCATCCCCAAATTACTGTTTTTCTTTCCACCATGAGAAGTTGTTAATGCACATTTAACAATATGTAGTTAATACAACTTCCTTCAAGATTAACCTGTCGGGATGTAAAAGTGATAGTCTCCACGCTTACACCGACGCATCATGGGTGAATAACCGTGATGACCGTAAATCTTTCGGGGGTTATCTTATTTTTCTAGGCAGTGTACCCCTGTCGTGGGGGTGCAAAAAGCAGTCGGTGGTCTTTCCTGTCCAGTATGGAGGCGGAATTCATGACAATTGTCAATTGCCTCAGAGAGCTCCATTGGCTTGCAGGGATCCTTCAGACTTATAAACCGGTAAATGTTCCAAATTCAAAGCCGATCTTATTTTTAGACTCCCTCGCAGCCATCCACTTCAGCCGAAACGAACTGGAAACAGTTCGGACGAAGCACATTGCTATCAAGTATCACTTCATCAAAGATTGGCTGACGAAGGAGTATTTTGACTTACGCAGCATCAGTGGGAACCTGATGGGTGCTTTAATTAATGCACAACTGCCCACATTGTTGTGTGGCAAATAGTGTTAATTCCATGACTTTACATGTTGTTTTATTGAAGGTTTCCATGCAAAACGCCTGTATTCACAAAACTATCGTTTTTATCGTTTTGCATGTTGGGCACAGTATTTCCGATGTCACTAATGACGTCCTGCATGGGGAACATGGCATTCATGACGTCACTGATGACGTTTGTGCCATTGTTGTTCTTAGTCTGTTGTGTACGCGCGTTTTACATGTTACACGCGCGTTTCCAATGCAGGGAATTGACCCAAACCTATTCCTTATCATGTCTTATATCCCACACGTTCAATTTCGTCCTATTTGAGCGTTGATAGCTGAAAACCAAGTTCTCCGCCATCAACGCCACCTAGTGGTCACTTGTGGCAACACGGACCACCATTGCCTTCAAGCAAAGAGCCAGGTGGCACTTACATCGCATCCTGCCTTCAAATTTCGAGGGCAATAAGGGAACCAATGGGATGGAAACACGTCTTTTCATCTATGCCAACTCAGCAGTTTTGAGGGAAGCTGGCCCCAACTGAATGCTGGGGGATTCCGCCGTCTTGAATGCTAACTTAAAGCAAAGATTGTGAGCAGAGAGGACTTGCTGTCCTTTGCTCCTGCAAATTTCTCCTTTCTTGCTTGTAAGGGCTATTGCCCAGTTTGATTTAAATGTTCTTAAATAAATTTACTTGCTTGAATTTAAACTTAAATATGCCTGGTAAATATATTCTCTTCAAATCTACAATTAATCTGCTCGAGTCCAAGCTGGATGAGCAGTTTTTGTGAGGATTTATAAGGGTTTTTGAGGTCAACTATCAGGGCAGAAAATCCTGGAACATCAGCAGCAGCAAAAGTCCATTGGATAAGCTAGGGACGTCGTTACCGCAAGAAATATAAGCTTCACGTTGAGGGAACTAGTTGATCACTTTTTCCTAATGTCATAAGTGACTATTCCTGTTATTTTAAGTAACAAATACAACGACCATGGAAACCACATGCTCGCCTCAACACAATTCGATCAATTAAGAGTTACATATGATATAGTCTCCAATTAAAAATGCATTAAACCATTAGTCAATTGCAATAGCTTGAAAATTGCAATTTTTCTCATGTATTGCAGGGCAGCACCAAATTTGGAGTTTTACCCCTGAAAAATATCTTCACCCATATGCACCAGTGTATTGCAGTGAAGCCCATCTACACCCCATGACTTTTATGTAGTTTTAATATTATGGTCCTAACATGAATATTAACCAAGATACACTAATTTGATGTACACCCCCCACACATTTCTCCTATTTCAATTACTTCTTGAAATTGTTTTTACAGAATTGCAGCTCAGCATAGTCTGGAAACCTTGCAATTTAATCAATTGTGAGTCACACATGTGCCCAACATTGAAAATGGATTTAACCATTGGGCAATTGTAAAGAATTCAAGGGTTGATTTTAAGTAAGAGAAACATATCATAACACTAATACTCACCCATGATTGCTGACAATTGTAGACAATGCAAAGTTCTGATCACAAAGTGATGTTGAGCACAAGTGATGTTTCATGAAAATCAATCAGTATTTATACAAATTTGAAACAGGATGTTGACAGTAAAAAAACAATTTTATTTAAGAATCTAAACTTGTCCAAGGCTTACCTTGAAATAGGTGTCTTGAAAAAAATCTTGAAATATCAAGAAATCCAATTAATGATGCACACAGTGATCCAATTTAATAATTAATACAATAACTTATATGGAACCCTAGCATTAAGTACAAATAGTTAATTAAAATTCTAAAAGCAAACAATGTTTACCATTAAATATACCCTTCAAAATCTATTTTTGTATGGGAAACAACAAGAATTTATTGATTTACGCACAGTGACCCATTTTAATAAATAATACAGTACCCTATATGGAACCCCCGCATTGGGTTATTTTTATTTTAGCATGTTTTTATCATGAAAAAATAATTGTATTGTTAACCTTGCACTGGCCTTCCTCTTAATTTATTAGTTTTATATGTGAACATTTGAATATTCACTTCATGATGCACGCAGAAGCCCACTTTCTACAAAATTATATCCCGATATGGAATTCCCCACAATGACCCACTAGGTTTTTTTCATTAAAAAATTTACTATGTATATTGGTCAGATTTTGCATTGCTTTGGTAAACAACTCGGCTTGAGGTTCATGTTTTCCTTTACCATTGAAATCATGCCTGCTGCCAATTTCCTGTTTATTATTAAATCTATCTTTAGGGATGGATAGCTGTTTGGATTCAGTGTATAATACAAATAACACTGAGGTTTTATATTTTTTTAAATATTTGGTAAATGATGATCAATTCTTCAAATAACCTGTCACTAGATTCGCAATTTGCTACACCTATAGGGCACGTAGCTAGACGAATTCGGTATGATAGGGCTGCCAAACAAAGCATCTCGTACAGCAAGTCATACAAAGAGGCCAACAATAAAAACATTTAAAATTGGCGGACAGAGCGCCATATGAAGAGGCGGGTTTTTATTCAAAATTCATCTTAAAATTTCGGACAGCAAAGCTCAAAAAATTTCTTCAAATCTCATACAGCAAAGGAAAAAATATGGTCTAACTCTTAAAATGTCAAACTTGGCGAGTGGAGCGCCATATCAGGGTTTTCTTTAAAAATGTATCTCAAAAAATCTCGTAGAGCAGAGCTCAAAATTTCTTTAAATCTCGTACAGCAAGCTAAAATATGGCCTAAATCTCAAAATTCAACTTTCAAAATTGGCGGGTGGAGCGCCATAGGAAGACGCAGGCTTTTTCTGCGAAATTTAAATTCAAAAATTTCACACATAGGTGTCATTTTAGCGCCACCTGCCTCAAGTTTAAATAACTTTTGACTCCATTTCGATGATGACTGAAGCCATTGGAAAGATGGAGTTCTTTTTACTCGTATATTGTAGATAATATGTCGCTGTTGAATTAGAGGTAAGGTGAATAAGTATTTGTGCGAACCTCTAATAGTTGGTAGTAAATGTATTATTGCACCTTCGACAAAAAACGAAAATAGGAGTTCTTGCTCATCGTATTGCCTTGTTCGGGGGTAGGGATTTATGAGTGCAAATCGTTTATTTGCTTAAGTTGCACTGTATCTTCGCCTTAAAAACGATATTGGGAGTAGTTTTCTGTATTGGGAGGAGGGTTTACTAATGAAAATCGTTCCTTAGTGGTTGCAAATTGATGTATAATCGCCAAATGTGTACGTTTTTCTCTGAGTTTATTCGTTTGGGTCTATGTACTTCTGGCTATGTCAGGCATGTTGAGTACGCTCACGTGTAGAATTGTTAACTCTATGAAATGTTTTAATAAAGGGAGCACCTGATGAAGATGTTAATTCATCGAAACGCCATGCTGTAAAAAAGGAAATACTGGCTGCGTAAAATTTTTTATATACTTACGATACCCCCAGCCACAGAAAAAGATGGGATATCAATTGATCTTAACAATCTTGGTCACACTCTGAGTTCACGGATTTTCCCTGACACTTGGATCGTCAAAGAGGTAAGTACTTATGGCTTACCAGCCTGCAATTTAAGCCCTAACATGCTCAGTTGTATTGTTTGCTTTTAAACAAATATCGGGGCCCCAAAATTCCACCCAATAAGTGCTCGAAAAGACTAAAATAATCGCGCCTATTAGGCCATTCTAATTTGCTTTCCAACTTGATTATGTCATTATTAAATTTGGTAATCCTTCCTCCTCTAGGGCACTGTTAGGCCATTTGTGTGTTATGCCAACATTGGTCGCACTATGATTTCCCGGATTTCCCCGGACACGTTAGCCGTCAAAGGGGTTAGTGCTCGTCTGCTGATTAGTCGTCGTGAGGGGGTGAGGCATGAGCGAGATAAGCTTCTTGGCAAGCGCCACCTGCTGTCCAGTTTTTCTAAACGAAGTTAATTGCTGACTTTTGCAATTTGAGGTGCTAGAGGGTGTTGACTTTTGTAATGTCATCTACAAATTTGTTAATCATTCCTCTTATAGGGCGCTGTTGGGTCATTTGTGTGTGTACCACTGGATTTCCCCGGACACCTAAGCAGTCAAAGAGGTAAGTAGGCTAGAATTGTATGAAGTGTAAGGGAAATTGAGATACTTAATTATTGTTATTAAAATAAATATAAGAATGTATGTAAAAATTGCCAGGAATTGAAAAATATCCTTTTACCATGGCTTAAAATTAATGAAATTATTTTAAAGTCCTGCAAATCCTGCAGACACTCTGTACAAGAACTGCATAAAACAAATTACCAGTAGTTATAAGAAACTAAATTCTCAGCTTTTTGTAAAATGTGCTAAAACGTTAATACAGCATAAGTACAAGAGCAGAGAAAATTGGCGGTATACAAGTACCATGTTTCTAAGACATTTCATTTAATGTGTCATTAATCAGTTTTATTAGCGCTTGAATGTGTGGGCTTTTGTAATGTCATCTACAAATTTGTTAATCATTCCTCTTATAGGGCACTGTTGGGTCATTTGTGTGTGTACCACTGGATTTCCCCGGACACCTAAGCAGTCAAAGAGGTAAGTAGGCTAGAATTGTATGAAGTGTAAGGGAAATTGAGATACCTTATTATTGTTTTTAAAACAAAAATAAGAATGTATGTAAAAATTGCCATGAATTGAAAAATATCCTTTTACTACGGCTTAAAAGTTAATAAAATTATTTGAAAGTCCTGCAAATCCTGCAGACACCCTGTACAACAACTGCTTAAAACAAATTACCGGTAGTTATGAAAAACTTAATTGTCAGCTTTTTGTAAAATGTGCTAAAACGTTAATACAGCATGAGTACGAGTGTCGAGAAAATTGGCGGTATACAAGCACCATGTTTTAAGACATTTCATTTAATGGGTCATTAATCAGTGTTAACAATCATGTCATCGTCTACTTTTCATAGCCTTTTTAGTAGGCCATATTTGTTCCTGGTGACAATACGTCTTTCCCTTGACCTTGGGATACTTAATGGTGTGGGACTTGAGGTTGGTACCAGTACTTTTCACTTCCTATCGCAACTCATTTCATCTGATTGTAAGCTCAATTATTTGCATCAATAGGAGTCACCTTATCTATTGTTCAGTCATCCCAAGCTTTGCCTATTGCAGTGGAACTTTGTAGGTTGGTATCATACTTTTTTCCATTGATATTTACACTGAAAATTAATCCTCGAAGTGGTGACCTGGTGACCGGCATTATGAACGAATAATTTGTTTTATTCACGGTCAATGGTGAGAAACAATCTGCACAACGTTTCGAGAAATGAATCTCGTCATCAGGGGCTAAAACTGAACAATTTTTTTTGTTATAAACAATTAAAATATAATGGGTGCGTGAGCACCAAAAGGAGTGCTAAGTTTTGTTAGACATTAAAAGTAAAAATAAAATACAAAAATATAAGGGCCATAAGTGCTCCACTGGAACTTGTGAAGGCACAATTTTGACAAAGAAAACACAATAACGAAAAAAGGGAAAATGAACAATAGTATTGTGGTAGTAACTTAGGACATAGGCGAGCTAGGCCTAACTTTATGTTAAACGTTTTAAATGTTAATTAGTTGAGGTAATTAATAGTCAACGAATTTTTTGCCTTTACCTCTGTTGTTTAAATTTCAGGTATTATTCAGCACCCAGAAAAATTATCAGGAACTGGATAATATCCATGTTTCCTTCTCATACTGTGGAGACACGTTTTGTCTTCAGTACCACATGTGAAAGTATGCCATAGGAACACACAACAGGTGGGACTTTTAACAGTGCCAGTGCAAAAAGAAAAAAATTTAAATTTTTAATTTAATTTTGTTTTAATTTTTGTAAAGCTCACCCACGCCATATGTGGATGAATCTGCGAAAAACATAAAAGTTACACTTTATAATTGAACCTTGTTTTGGCTTTCCTTGTATGACGGGTATGGTGGTCAGGGTCCACTATGAGTGTGTTGAAGCAGGAATCCTGTGACAGGTTTGAAGACGAGCTAATGTATGTTTCAGTTATTTTGGTCACAATTTTTGTCTTGCTTCCACCAACAAGTTTGTTTGTTGGTGGTTGATTGTCTGGTTGGTTAGGGTTGGAAGTATTGTTATGTTGTTGAGTGGTGTTTGCTATATTGGTTAAATTTGTTGAAGGAGTTTTACTAGTAACATGTTTTAAGGGAAGATGCCTGCCTGATGATCAAATGTACGATCATGGCAGGATAGGCCTAAATCACCGAAATTAATTACAACCATTGGTAGCCTCGATTCATTACTTGTTTACTCGTTTTCAGCACTTTTCTTGCATGTTTTCATTGAGTGCACTTAATGTACCAAACCTTTTGTAAGCAGTTTGGCATTGTGTCTGCACTGTACGCCATGCGAGTACAGTGCATGAAATGTCGGCCTAAAACGCATTTTAATCAATGTTAATAACGTTCTATGTCTTTCATATTTAGCTATGCTCGTGTAAGCCCAGTGTCATTACTTTCTTTTAAGTTGGCACTGATTCCCAGTATTTAAATGTAGGGAATCAGTGCATTCAGGGAATAAGGTGGAAGCTCCGCCCCTTTTCCCCTGTGTTGCCGTGGTCGCGCACTAGATGGCACTTTTAGACACTTTCCTTTTTAGGAATTCGGCAATATAGTGGTCTTGGTCGTTCTTGCTTGGCCAGCCATGATTCTTGCTATTGGGAATGCTGAATCATGCTTAGGGCCTCAGCCATCTTGTGCTCAAGTGCTGACTTGGACATTTTGGAGAGCTGATGTTGTTCTTAGCTGCTCTCCACCATTAGAACATGTCTTTGTGGTAGCCATTTTGAAAGGGCATTTGCCCAGTTTGTTTAGATTAACTTTAAATAAAGTTTCATGTCTTTTTCAACTTAAACTGGTCATCAGTATGAATTACTTTGATTCCAAATGTGCGAACGCGCCTCAGCATTTTCTTGGATGGATTTTCGTTTCCCAGGATTAGGAGGATCGTTTTTTTGGATTGCCCATGCAGAAAGGAATAAGTATTGAAGAAACTCATAACTTTAGAGAAACCAAAATGCACGCTCACAAATAGTTGCATTTAACTGGTGTAGTCTTCAAATCTGGTGATCCAATTTTCACCCACTGAAAATTTTTCTCACTTTGGAACTTTGTATGCATATTTGTTCCTGGTGACAATACGTCTCTCTCTTCATCTTGTGATACTTAATAGTGTGGGACTTGAGGTTGGTACCAGTACTTTTTACTTCCTATCTCAACTCATTTTATCTGATTGTAAACTCAATTGTTTGCATCAATAGGAGTCACATTATCTGGTAGTGTTCTATCATTTCAAGCTTTTTCTGTGTACTGCTGTGGCACTCACAAGTTGGTACTGTACTTCTTCACTTCATTATTCAACTCATTTAAACTGATTGTAAACTATTGCTTGCATCATTAGATTATTCAGATTTTAACTGGTTTTGTCTTCATATCTGGCAATCTTACTTTCATCCACTCAGGCAATTTTTATCACTTTAGAACTTTATGTACATATTTGTTCCTGAGGACCAGACTTCTTTCTAATCATTTCAATTGATTTCAATGACTATTACAGACATTTCACTTGTGGCAAAAATCCCAACGTGTCAACTTTGTCATTAAATGCCGATGCTATCACATGTTGAGCCTATGGTATTTCTTATATAGAGCTTACCTATATCAGAAAATTATATACATTTAGTACAAATGTTCCTGCTTTCATCTCACTCCCTGGTAAGCACTTTCATATCTTAATATATAGGTTGTACCTGCAGTGATTTGAAGTCATTTATGGCCAATAAAAAGGGGCAGCAGAAGGAAACTTCCCCTCAGCGCAAGAGATGCTTACAAAAGGCAAGGGTCACATATCATGCCATGCAAGCTAGGGAAACTGTTCATGAGAGACAGCAAAGACTTGCAACATCCCACAACAAAGTTGGATTAGCTAGCAACAGAAAGGGTACATATCATCATACTACAGCTTTAGAGACATCACAACAGAAACAAAGAAGATTGGATCATGACAGTGAACTTACACCATGTCATTCATTCTACACCATGCAATAGTGCTACATCAGAATTTGACCATGCAATTAATACATTCTATGATCGCATCTGTGATGTCTGCACAAAGAGATGCTACCCAAATCAAGTTTTTAATGTTAATCCCTCTGATGCTGCGCTGTCCTACTTGCCTGTTGAGTTAGCATCATAGACTGCGTTGCTACTTTGCTCCCGCTGCAAAATGCATTTGACCAGCCTAAAGACCACGTCAACTTCTAAAGCTAATTGAAACAATTTTGATCCTGGACAGATACCTCATCAAATTTCAGCATTGACTGAGCCTGAACCGTCTTCTTGCAAGAATAATTCCATTTGTGACGGTTGTTAAGTTCAATGGTGTGTTTGGACAGTATAGTTTCCACGTCATCAGCTTATGACGTCACATCTTTCCTTGTTTTTGTTCTTTGGCAAGCAACATAGCTGCCACTAGTTTTTGTTGTTGTTGCTCTGTTGAGCCATGTTTACAGTGTTATTAAACTTGTTTCATGCAACAAAACCTCAGTCTCAGGCTTCACAGCAGGCTATGCAACAATGATGCTTTAAATTAAATGACTAGAATGCAAAACTTCATCAGCTAAACACAAACTCTGCCATACTCTAAACACAAATTCAACCATTTTAACCTTTTCCTGGGCATGGCAACCCTCCTGTAATGGCCAACTTAAGGTCTTCTTTTCGAACTGGGGTTTCCCTGCTATACTCCATATCACGACTACAATATTCTACTGTGACAGGACTTATGGGCAAGTTACACTTTCTACATTTATTGCAATCGAGGTCATTACATGTTGTGTGGTCGTTCTTTAGAGGTATCAACATCGTGTGACAGGTATAAGTGCCTAACTTATAGTCAAAAGCGACGTGTTAAAAGCTGAAAGTAAATGCATGGTGTGCTCATAACAAATACATTAGTTACTTAAGAGTTCAATTCCTTAAGTCTGTTATTTTTTAGGATTTGTAGATCTACAGGAAAGTGAAGCTGTTTGATGATAATACATTTTTATTTTCTTATATATATATTTGTGTAAGGAGGAGGCAATGTAATTAGGTTTGGGAAAAAGTTGTGAATCACTGCTAAGCTATGGAGGTCATCTGGCAGCTACCTGATGTAGTAATGTGGACTATGAGGCAAAGTAATTGCCTGGTATTGCAAAATGCAGTAGAAGATAAAGGTGGTGGATTGGGTGTACTTAGTTTAGTTTTAGTGCTGCTCCATTATAGCTCTATTTCTAGGTCCAATATAGGATTGGTGGATGTTTAGTTAGGCATAACAGGGGGCCTGTCTATAGCATGAATAACCCAGTTAGCAGACCTATAGCACCATCACAAGTCCACTTCTAGGGCAATACAGTTACTTATAGCACAATTAGTTAAGTAAATCCTGTCATCTTGAATGTATGCCATCTAGGATTTAGTGGATACCGACCCAATGAGTGCAAAAGCAGAGATGTAATGAATTTTCCAAATAAGCTGGAGGATGCAAGTGTTATATGCCTGATGACCTCTATCCATGAACGGAAGCATATAGTCAGGTAATCATGTGACAGATAGCCAGGTTTGTACTGATGTTGCTATGAACGCACCATGCTTTTAGTCTCAGCTTTTAACACGTCGCTTTTGACTAAGTTAGGCAAGATGGTAGTGAACTGACACATTGAAGCTCTTATTTTTCCCCTTTTAGTGCATCAAAATAGTTTACATCTTGTATTGGACCTTTTAGTGCATTTAAATAGTTTAACCCATTTAGCATAATTTTTTTTATATAAAGCATGGTTTTTAAAAATGTTTTTATTTTTTATATTTATTGTTGCTTTGGTGCCTGCCAAGCTCAAAATCTTTTCAAGGGCTTACCGGTGGTGCAATCAGCTCTTCGTTTTAATAATAATTATTATTTCCAGCAAGTAGTATAGGGGGCCTACATGGCGGGTTGGCGGGTAGCTCCCCCTCCAGGTGCGTCACCCTCAGGCGGGGCAGGTGTGCCCCCCTTCTAATTTTTCTGGCGGGTAGTTCCCGCCAAGGCCACCAGGTGCGCCACAAGTGTTTTATAGGCCACGTCCCCGGGGGATTTATTTTTGGACATGTCCCCTTTTTGCCGGAGTGCGGCCATTTTGGATTTTTAAATTTGCCTGGTG
>JAQFYZ010001714.1:0-21307 GCA_034695085.1 Cylindroiulus punctatus
CCCCTCTCAAAGTGAGAATCCCCCCTCCAAAAGTGTGTTACAGATTCACCCAGGTACAAACATGTTACAGTAAAATGTGAAGAACAAATGAAAATAAAATATAATTATACAAAGTATTGAAAATATGCGCCTCAACCTGGGGGCGCAGGCGGAGCCCTGCGCCCCCCTCTTGTCTGCGCCCTAGGCGGCTGCCTAGTTCGCCTATATTGTAGAGCCGGCCGTGACCATGGGTATATGGTTTCACCACTCTGTATACGATATCTCTCATAACCTGAACAGAATACATTCTCCCGCTCCCCCTCTACACATGACATATATTTTCGCTGTTGCGTGGTAACGATGGAATTGAAGGAACAATATGCAAATTTCTGACGGTATGTACGGACAACAACCTGTAAAAAAGTTGGATAGCCGTGGTTATGCTGGGATGCGTCTCAGCAGAACTGGGCATCAGAACAAAATCACTGAACAGTGAACATACACAGCCAGATGTCACGATGACGAGATCGGTGGGGAGTTTTCTAAGATGCTGTAAATGAAAAGTTGGACACACATACACACCGATATAACGACTGCCGTTTCACAAACGACGCGCATGTAATGTGCGTAAAACTTGAAATGCTTTTATGTAGGCTATATGTTCACGTCATGACGGTTTAATTCGATTCATTACCCCATATATAGTATGATGGTTCCTCGCATCCTCCAGTAACTTTGCCTGAGCCTCACTGTGGAGGATGTGAGGAACCATGCCATCCTCTTACACACGTAACTAAGATTTACTTTTGTACCATTATTTTTGAATAACCCTGTATTTTTATCCAATCGTATGAGAGGCTATTTTAATTTCCTCAACTGTAATTTTTGTTAGTGCTTACGCCGCATTAAACTGTAATCCATCATAGCACGAAACATGTAGACACGTGTTCACTCAAATGAATAACGCGTATGATATTGGTGGTTGGGAAAAGGGGGTTGAACGATCATGAGGAAATGGGAGTGCATGCATTCCTCGCGTCTTTCGACTCCATAAATTGTAAATTGAGATGTACGCAGCTCGCTATTTATTAACGTGCATATACATGTACGTACACATGTACATGACTTTGTATAGGCATTGATGTCGTTAATTCCACGAAGTCTGCAATCGCATGCAGATTTGTTTTGGCCTACTGGTATGTTTACTATATATAATGACACGATGATTTAATCGTGTTTATTTCTGTATCTGAAAATGGGTAGACGCTGATCATTTTCGTATTATACGAATGATTAAAGTGATATCATTCAACATATAATATTAATAGTGTGTACACATTCTGTACTAGATAATCCTTGTTGTGAAAACTAATCAGAAACTGGTGTGGGGAATTTAGAAAATGAGGTCGCCAAAATGCGTAAAGTTCTTTAGTGTATGTCACACATGTAGTTACATGTACATGTACATTGTACGGTAAACGCGTGTTTCCGTTCATGGTTTAGGCGAGTATTTAAGGTACATATACAGGTGTGGATGAAATATGACAATAATGTACGTGTATATAAGCTTTCAAAAATTGGGCTACGATAGTTGTCGTCCTTCTCACATGAATATCAACTATAAATCTAAAAATAGGTTTAGAAGCTGATATCAAAGTGTTTTCAGCACTATGGAGACGATTTTACATGACGCTAGTTTTACATTTACATGTACAATATATATATACATGTCCACAATAAAGGGCACCTCTCCCATTTCGTGAAACGTTTTCAGAAAATCAGGTTTCTCATCCGCTAAATTTTTCTAGCCATATGTTCCCCGAATCTAATCCATGATTTGTTACAATGCAGTCCATTCTCATTCATTCGTGCGTAAAATCATCATTGATTATATTGTTTACTGATCCAGAAAGGCAAACATTAGTTTAAAGGTCATATATTCTACATGCGCTCACTTTTTTGTGTATTCAGCTATAAGATTATGCATATTATTCAATGTGTACCCACATGAGCGCAAATGGCACACCATGCTAATTGGGAATCGTGTATCTTTGGCAATGATACTCTTAGCACCCCTCGCAAAAAGACCCTCCCCTTTCCTCCTGGGTGCTATTTTTCGTACTAAAATAATGTAAATATGAACAGTATATTGCCCCTTTTGTCTATGTCATAGCCCCCAATGTTGACATGTCTACGCGAAGTGCAGTTGCATTTACGGAGGGGTCTCCAACATAATACAATGTACTGCACCCTGACCAGAGTACTGCATGGTTGGTACCCGGCCATGGCAGTTGCGGGACCTACACTTACACAATACACTCGCGCATTAATTTCATTAACCATTTGGTTCAAGCGTCAGTTAGAGATACGTTACATCAGCTGTGTTTTCTTGAGTACAACCCGATTTTAGTGGCAGTTTTAAAAGAGCAGCAGCGGTTTAAGGGGATAATTTCATAAATGCTGCCATATTTAGATTCCTTAAATCTCCAGAATACTACGGTGTAAAATGACTAATATAAATTAGCGCGATCTGCACACGAAAAAGATACGTTTTGGTCTTTTTTTCTGAAATTATTATTCATTTTAACAGTATAAAGTATACAGTATATGCCTGGCTTCAAACGTGCGCAAAATGCATGTAGCCTATGCGCAGCAGGCTTATACATTAACGTTAATTAACCCTTTGCAACATAAGCAATTATTTTCTGTGTTTGAGAGTGATTGGCTCTTAACCCTATGCGTAGCTTCTAAACCTATAAGGTGTCGAGAGCAAATTAACAGAAAAGTCAACTTGTAAATGTTTTTAATTTAAGTGCTTTCTGTTGTAATTATACACGAACTCGTACACTGTACATGTATACATAGTCAAAAGTATCCGAACACTTTGCTCGTTCATAGTCTTTCAATAGGAGTAGGTGTTCACCCAATAATTGCTACTGTTATGGGAAGATTTTGTACATGTACCGGTACAGTGTATAGATTTCGAACATGCTGGAATGATCCATCCATGCATTACTCTGGCAGGACAGTTCAAAAGAAAATATAGAAACTGATCCTGGGTTATGTAACTTGGTTCGCTGTAGGCGTTCCTTAATTTGATTTCATCCTAGAGGTATTATTCAATTGGGTTCAGATAGTGACACATCATCGCGAACTTGTGGCTATTATTTTCACAAATGAACGTATATAGCAGGTTGATTTCTTTCATGCTATAGAAATTAACGGCACTTAAAAATTAGGTAAAAATTCTGTCATTCAGGGATCATTCATGTCAGCATCGTGTATCCCCATGCAGTGCTGCGATGAGATCACTGCAAATGACTAAAAACGTGCGTGTATACTACCTAAAGCTTGATGTCTGAGCTCCATCTTGACGAGTATGTATATATGTGTATACGTGCATATATACGAAGTTATATAGCGCTATATAAGCGTACACCGAATAGAAATGCCCCCCTGAAGACCCATCGTGCATAATTTATGGAATCTTCGTCATGTAATTCTCATTTATTTGATGCAATTTTCTTGGAGATTATTACTGTCCTCGGTGCTCATTTCATATGATAATGGGTCTGAGATTTCGGTTCGATAAATGCATGCACGGAGGTGGGAGGGTAACGTTGGCAACCGAATGCTCTTGCATGCGAAGCAATTGCATATTATTATACTTTCATGAAATGCCATTGGAGCAGAATACACAATGGATGCGAAATGGGTTTACATATCATCCATTTGTTTAACGCGCATGCACTTATCTAGTGATGTCATCGGCTCTTTTCTCCATTTTTACAAAATTTATTATGGCACGACTTGGCGCGACAGAGGCGCAAATGTCACATTATTCGCCATTCCATTATTTATAATTCGTTTATTAATAATAATGTTAGTACTTTAATTTTTGTATCATAATATCGTGGGAAATGTCCGTCGTCGACGGAGGAAATAACTAGACGAAAATATGCGACTCAATTGTTAAGCTATGGGCCTATGTGATTGGACGTTTCTTACGAAGTATCGTTACGTTAAAAGGGGTTGTATACAATGTGAACGAAAAGTTATATCAAAATACATGTACGATGTCGGTTCGGGGAACCGACCAAGGCCGTAAAACGAGGTATGGGTGTATACGTGATTTGAAAAAGTGGGCTTCCTATAGGCCTATATTTGTGCAGTAAATCGTCAAAGTTAACTTCTTAATTTTACCTGAATATTAACAGACTGTCAATATGTATGTCTCTACACACTTTTAAGTACAATTTCACCGGTAGCCTGCTATGATGCAACTATTTATGCATCATGAATGACGCTCGAGAAACTCCCATGCAAAGAAGTGCAGGGTTTAATTGGCGATAGTGTTTGTATTACGTGTAACTTTGATAAAATGCGGATGGGGACCTGTTTTCGTGACATCAGCCGAATATTTCGATATGACTAAACATCGCACCTCGCTTCAGTGCTGACACAACTCAAAAAATTATCAATTTACAGGGCGAGCAAGTTTGTAAATCGTTTGCCATAGCGTATATATTTTATGAAAGCAGTTTATTTCGTGAATAGGAAATTACCGCCATTGGATACAGGATGTACTGTATAGTTATTGGGAAGGTGTTGTCATTCAGCAGATTAGGGGGTTATATATACAACTGGTATTTGCCCGATAAGTACGATAATTAGGTGTATTTACATGATGTGGGTGCACCATTGTTTCTGAAGTGACAAACCTGCCAACCCTGAGGGGCAATGGGGTCCGAAGATATCCTGGAACCATTCTAGGAAGATGGAGACAATTTCGCTAAATGTAAATCTGGCTTAAATCGGAAATTGACAATATTTGTGTTATCATTGTTGAAGTGGGGGTGAAACATGTGGTTAGGCCGACGTAAGAAAAGTCTCGTCGACGTTTACGCTAACTACGTTAGCTGGCTAGCTTTATAGTTACATTAATATGCCATGCAAATTTTAAACTTGGTTTATGACGTAATGACATCCCAGAAGGCTATACGGTTATTTGTACTTAAACGTGCATATATAGAAACTGTTTAATGTTCAACCTGACTCGTATAGTAATTCATTTCAAAGGCGCCTTATACTGTTTGTGTATCCCAGATGCATGCATGTATGTAACTATTCAAGTATACGTCTCTCATGACCTCGTAAATGATTCACGAGCATTGCGCGCAATTCACATTTCCATATTATGCAAATGCTTCAAATGTCGCCTGTGTTCTTGACCACTGTGATGGATGGGGTAAATAATCCCGCAATATCAGAATTGCAAACTCAAAAAATGATGAGTGTTCATAGCGCTTTCTCGGGCAGCATATAGCCAGAAATTTTGATTTGTTCCAATGGCCTTTTTATATTTTTTACTTGCATTGTAAAACATGCAATAAAATCCCTCGCATGTAGGCTCACTTACGAGTACGACATTGTCGTATATGTTGTATCATCATATCGTATGTAGGCATGCGCGATGTATATGTTCGTTGGTCGCCGTACATGTACATGTATATGTACGAGTCCAGCCTAACTTATAAGAAGCCTATATATAACACGCAACTCGATCTTTCAATTTATAGGATTTTCAGTGTTCGGTTTTGACTTTACAATTCATCCCACTCGGACTACATTTGCAGCTTCATCATAGAGGTTTGCCTCGGGTTGTCCAGTGGGGTAGTTGAAAATGTAGCGGATCTGACCATAAAGCAAACCGTAATGTAGTCTATGGAGTCTGTTTGAAATTTAAAATACCACTTTATTTATATACGGTGGTCGAAGCGAGTAGACTCGCGAGGACTATCCCTTAGGAATAATGATAGGGAATTCAAGCATGCATCGCACATGTACAATGGCCATACTGAAGGAAAGGGTAGAAGTGGATGGGGGTGGGAATAAAAGGCGCATAATCTTGTACGAAAGACCAGCATCAGTAAACCATGCATGGCGCCTATAGCAATATGTTTTTATCATGGATATTGTATATACGAGTTGCGTGCCCTTTTCAAAAGTGCATCTAGGCTATATAAGAAAACGTCAAAAAAGCATTTATCTCCATTTTTGAAATGTGGACATCGATATTAGAGAGTTTATGGGCAAATGGCTACGCACTGCTCGTATATGTATACAGTGTATGAGGTCTGTGCAGACTCTCACGAGTACTGCGTGCACATCTACGTGCCACACGGTCACACCTCCGCTTCGGTAGTCTGTAGTAACACAATTAAAGAAAATACGAATTTACAGGGGAAGTAAGTTTATACATCGTTTTGCCATAGTTTCAGAGGTGAAGTTGTTGTTTTGGTTGGAAGATAGAGATCATTCGTACACTTTTTGAGTTATCACTATTCACTAGCTGAAATGGTTGTGTTATATATATATATATATGCATTTAAAATTTTGGCTTTGGCCCTCACCTTGGAGTGGCTTTTTCTGTACAGCTATTCGAACCTCGTAGATTAAAATACGAGCTCGTAAACCTTTAATGGTAAGCCCGTGTTTGTACCTTTACTGATGAATTATTCAATAATTTCTATGTAACGAGTACAAAGATTGAACCAAAAGTAAACACACTGCTCATACCTTCATGTTGTTCCCACCTACCAATAAATTTCCTCTCGGTTTATAATTATATTTAATTCTCTTCAATGATTATTTCATGATGAAGCTCTTTAGTGCGAGTCTGGGCTTGATTTAATATTCGGTTTATTTGAGATGTTTTTTTGTGATTTTTAACTACCCTCCTCAAGGTATACATATAGTGTGAAGTTAAAAATGATCTCAACTTTTAGAATAGATAGTATAAACGTTAATGTGAGTATACGTCCAGTTTGTATTTATATACAGAGCACTTCTTTTGCATGATTTAAATTTAAATAGCACATTTTGTGATTTATACCCACAGACTGATGCAGATGCATATATAGTGTGAAGAGAAACGATTTCATGATTACAAAAAAAGAATTGAGTTCAATTTTAACATATATACGTCAATGATGTTTATTGTAGGCAATAACAATTTCTTTTTATATTATACATATCCGCTTATCTGACATAACTTGGATGAAATTTTTATCTCCGTGTTTAGCCAATTTTTTATTCGTGGATTTTGCTGCATGAATACGAACAATTCATTTAAGTTTAATGAAAATATCCTCTTCTGTACCGGTAAATGGTGATGGGCAGGGCTGTGACAGAAACCATTCGATGATTTGCCAGTGGTGCTGTTTTAGCATTTTAGTATGCGCTAGTATACTGTAGATGGTCGGTCAAAACACACACGGATGTGTTGATGGGATGATATCATTTAGTGTATGGTATGAAATTAATGCATTAGCTGTTCTAGAGGACCCAACATTTTCGAAAATTACACAAATCTGTCAATTAGGGAACCGTTGATTCAGATTGGGGCACAATTCATTAAACAACGTGTAACGTATACATGTAATACAGATGTTACATCGTCTAATTAGACAATTTAATTGCTTTTAAACCATTTTAACGGCAAACTTAACGCCTAAAATTAATTTTTAACAATTAAGTTGTCATTTTCACATTGAGATTTCATGTTCACGTTGTAAATTCTTGAAAACTTAGTATCTATAGTTAACGTATTTCTAGAGCATATGTTTACTGACTAATTAAATATTCAAATGAATCAATTTAAAACATGCTATTCCATAATAACCCAATGCCTAGATCCACGAACCTTAATTGCTTAAAAATTGAGAATTTTTACTTTAACGAAAATGTACTTTAAAAAATCAAAATTACAAATACGTACGCGCACATGTATGTATTCATGAATTCATTTAATTTGGAAAAACAAAACCACTTCGTGCTATATATAGTGACGGTTACCGCGTATATTGCCATTCCGGTGCTAGAACGACCCATTTATGGAGGTCTGATGGAACAACGACGCATTCTTTTATATATAAGTTACCTCCAGAATAGACTAGGGTTATCTCGTGATGGAAATTCTGCGTGCTAATTTAACAATCTCGCGCGTGTTTGTATACCAGCTGTAGGCCCATATAAAATGTATAACTAATATAATATGGCGCGAGCCTTTTTTCCGCGATATTATTGATGCTTCTATTGAAGTCGAAGACAACTGTATTAATAGCTGTACAAATGACCTAGGGGCTTTCTTAATCAATCAACGGTTGAGGTCAATTATGGATGGGGTTTTCTGCTCGAGTCTCTATACGATCTAAAAAGGCTGGCAGCGTGATTTATAATAGGGCACATCTATCGACGCCCAATCCATGCATTTACAGTCTACGCATGCACGATGTTTAATTAATGTTTCGAACGTTGAATAACATATAACGGCGCGATTTAACCGAGCGTTACCTCCTACTCTTTTAAGGCGTCGCTAATATAAATGTTTAAGGACCTCTTTGTATTATTATTATTACGAAACGTGAGTATAGCTCCCCCTGCACGTATACGTATGAACGGAGAGCCGTAATATATATATATATATATATAGTGTATTATAAACGGTGGTCATTTACATGGTATTGGTGCACGTGCTATTGTTGTCTGCACTGCGTCGCTGCCAGCGATGTTAAATCGTCGGTTTGGCCAGTGGTTTTTTTTTTGAGTTTTTAGCGCCCAGCGCTATCGAGGGGCCTGCCCTCGCCCGTACGCACGCTGGCCCTACCATTATACCCAGTATTTCTATCGGCCAACAATACTGACGCCCCAACGGCATAAGCTATACTCTAATCACAATAAACTACCATTTATAATCGGCCCGATGCTCTTGACATTTATATACGAAACTCCCCACAAAAGCCACGACCAGCCTCTCCGTACATCAGCCACATGCAGATTCATGGGAACCGATATATGCCGCGTTATATACCCTCCCGTTTCGTTAATCTTATCAAGCCCCAGGACACCTCGATAGAAACTAGGAAGGCAGGTAGTGAGATAGTCCAACTTTACGATGAAAGACGCTTCTGCATCGAGCCTCGCTATCGCTATACCCGTACATAGGGTGTCCAAATTGTCGGAATTGCCACTTTTCGTAATTTGTTTTCAAATAATTTATAATATGTTTTTAAAAAGAAGCTTTACAAAACATCCTACGAAATTAAGCGAAACGAGCGCACGAGAAGCCTTAACTTTTTAGATTATGGGTCTACGTGCTGTATACAATGTTAATAGAACGTATAACCTTAGATAGGCATTGTACTAGGGTGTCCTGGCTGTGATGATACGTCGCGTATAGGCCTATGACCAGGGTTTCCGCTATTAATTGCAGCTAGACGAGCTGACAGTGACAAGACGGGCCTATTGCTCTTAAATAGAGATTCCAACAACTGCATTTTGAATGGAATTAGTGTAGCGCGAAACTGTTATAGCAGTTTAACACCGTTTTATACGAGTAGAAAAGGTCCAGGTGTGAACCCCGTTTATCGTTTGCCAGGATCATTGCTTTCGACAACTCCGCCCGGCTTCCCGTCATGCATTTCGAGGGCTTTTCAGGCTCCACCGAGCGAAACATTCCCGTCGCGAATATTGTCCTCGGGTGTAAGCAGTTCACCCCCTCCCCCTGTACACCCTGCAACCCCCCCCCCCCCCCACACACACTCCCCTCGTATACGTGTACACGCGTTGACGGATTGCTCCTTAACGTGCTAATGTATTGGTCCCCCGTAGTTCATTTGGCAGTAATGTTACTCGCGTGAGTGGACCACCTCTGAAACACCCCGTGAATCGCCCATCAAAAACAGATCGCGACAAATTTGTACCCAATAAACTAAAGTTGTTGTTTTCAATTTTTTATCTCTTCCTGGAACAATAGCGGTTTTTTTAAAAATGAATTTCTGTAATGAGTGTATAGACTTTAATGATCGGCTTACATTTTTATACGGGATTCGTAAATAGGAGTAGAAATAGTTGAAAGCTCTTTACCTTAACTTGACTTTCCGACATGCCCAAAGCGTAGGCTAATTTCGCCCTTTCTGGTCCTGCCAAATATTTCGTCTGTTCAAATGTCTTCTCTAGCGCAAAAATTTGCTGTCCCGAGAACGTCGGTCTCGTATGTTTCTTCTTGCCGTCCTTGTCCACTGTTATGCCACCCGCTGTCAGTATGTGGAATCCAATAGGGGAACGTGTCCAGAAAAAAGTTGGGGAATTTGCGTTGACCGGTGTTCCGAGGTCCATATCGAAGATGAGGTTTCATGAAATGAGATTAAGAAAAGACACAAAAATGAATTTCATGGTTTAGCATTTTATACTGAAGTATGCCTATACGAGCCTACAAATTGGCTGTTTCTTCAAATATTTAACATCTTTTATTATATCGCCCCGTGATAATTAAGTGACGGCAGTCAGCGAAATTATTCAACTTGACTCAACTCAACAACCATGCGTACACATATGTAGCATCAACTCAATTCAATTTTCAATTATTTCTGCATTATATATACTGATAAGACGGACACCATGCATCTGAATTTTTCGTATATGGCAGGCTTTCGGAAGATAATTCCAACGTCTGTTATGCGTGTGGAAATGACACCAATCTTGCATGAATGGAAAAAGGGAACATGGCCTATAGATGGACATACTATATACGCGTGCATAATGACGTTATACCATGTACACGATTAGGCCAGAAATTGTCCGCACGAGTGGATGCGAGCTGCGGACATACAGTATGTTTCATTAGATATTCATTATAATATAGCCATACATGTAAAAAATTCCAACCTGTTAGTATACATGTTCATAAATATCAACGTAGTTCAAGTACGCAGTAAATGGTATCACATATTATATAGTTACATTTACAGATATTAGCACATATTTCATGAGGTTAAAAGAACTTGCGAGTCACTATCATAAATGTTGATGTATTGATAGTTATTGATACATTTAAGTTCTTAGTACTTTGACAATTAAATGATAACTAATATTGAAAATGGTACACGTAATATTATTGTTTTATCAAGGTGAGCCTTTTAGAATAAATATATCACTTAAAAATCATGTACAATTTACATGACATCAATTGCAATATATGGCATTATTAATGTTATATATATATATATATACATGTACATATATGGCCATACTCAACTTTTCCATCCAGAATAGTAGACATATGCTTGAATGGGTTTGGAGTCCCATAACTGGATTGGGTATATACCCAATCCCGCTATGGTGGAGTATACTTTATCATTGTAACAAAATATGTATTTATGGTAATAATGTACAAGTATACATGTATTGTTTGATGCAGCACACCATGCAAAAGATAAATATATTTTGAATGTATTTCAATTCTATTCGTTTCAACTCAATACCCTATCAGTAAGTGGGTAGTTATGTGGTAGCACTGGTAGGGGGTTTAATCCATCAACCCAATTTAATTAGTAGTTATATACCACCACATTATAGGGTGGACTTAAGGTTGTTCTTTGGAAGAGAATTGCAACGTCATAAGTTGTATGCCAAGCTTTAAATATGGGAAATGGGCGTAAACGCAACTTGTATAAATGCCCCGTGCACATGTATGCATCATTAAGTAAATCTGGATTTAATTAAGATTGAGCCTATAACAGTCGCCGTGAATGAATAGGGAAATAAAGGCACGTATGCGTGTGTATAGTTTACGCGGTATTCTAGCTCGTACGTGTATATTATACGAGTGTGACTAATGTTGAACCATCTAATTTATACGGAAGAAAAAGTCTAAGAAAATCAGGGAAAATGTAACGATGTGCAGAGTTATTTATTAAGGTAACAACACTCGTTGCACCAGATTGGCAACTACTCAGATAATTGTTACATTCGAGATACAGTTTTAATGAGTCAAGCTCAATTACTTCCAGATGATGCAAATTTTGAACGTGCATGTTTTCTCTTATTAACCTATATAGGCTATTATAACGCTGATGTGTGCGTGTATATAGGCTAAGCCAAATGTTTCAAATACACACACACATACTCGCGACATAACGGGCTTACGAACAAACTGAAGACGCGAGTGCAATGCTAATAAATAATTATGTAATGTATACAAGATGCCCGAGCTATGTATAGACCTTTCAATTGTACGAATCAAACAAAATATACTAAATGTTAATTCTTTTTCACTGTACGAAGCCCTTGAAATCAAACATCATGCACGCCATTGATAACACGCCCTGGATTTTTTGTTGTTGCACTGTTGAAGTAAACGCATGAACAAATTGGGGTGGTCTCGTTATACCGGTGTTATCACCTTTTTATTGAGAGAATTTAAACGAGACGTTTTATATATTGATGTTGTCATAGCTTTTGAAATCAGAAATTCCTAAAAACATTACTATAGCTATATGTTAATATGTTAATATTATATAGCCATATGTTAGAGATCTTTAATAGAGATGCGTCAATCGTGTACTTGAAAATGAAGTAACCTCAGGCATGGAATGTAAACGTGCAATTCGCATCCACTTTATGGAACATCGGGCCCATTGGGATCCATATATATGGGACTAATACCGCTTTTCCACGAGTTCACTGAAAGCGGACCATTGCAGACTGGTGCATTTCCCACGTAAAATGATGGCGACCAAAAGTGGTCTTGGTGTAAAGGTTGCTCCGCCCCTTTTTGAGATCGTTTTGCCTCGGGTCTCATGTAACATCATTCGGGACACGCAGTCACCAATTTTACTACAGAAACTGGTGTACGTGCACGAAAAATGGTCATCCGAACCCTTCAAACCATATTCGCTCAGATACATACATGTATATGAAACGAAGGGGATGGGGGATCCAAAATCGAGATCCTCCCCCCCCCCCCACCCCCCACCCCCGTAGTAGGTTAACTTTGAACAAAGAAATTCAAAATCAGATTTCAATGGAGAAAATAGCAAATAATTGCACGAGTTGTTTGTTGGTAGTAGCACCCATCAGTTTCGTTCGTCCGAATATTATAGAATAGACTGTTTTCGGATCACCTCCCAGAACAGATTCGCAGTTAGGCCACTGTATGAAAACGTAATCAGCTTGACTGGCGGAAAACCGTCATTATTGCCATGCATGCTACTATAAACGTCGAAATTCTATTGCAAATGATCACCTTGAGTTAGTCATACAGTATTCCATTTAACAATGATGATGGAGTTCATACACTGCGGTGTTAATAGCCGATGCTTAATTTATTCCATTTGTCATTTGATTTTAATTTTCAGATATGCAACAAAGACTCGTATTAATTTATTTCGTATTGGATTACACCCCCCTACAACGTGGCACATCACGTGCTGCTAGTAGGGTGCTGAGTTGAATTGAATTGTTCGTGATGTTCAAATAACAACTATCTAGTAGCTATAGACATGCCAAGAAACACGTTATAAGGGGATTTGTTTCCAAGAATTTGCGTCTGCGTGACTCGAAAGCGGGTAATATTGCGAAATATAAAGGAAGAGTAAGGGAAGGGTCTTCGAATACAACTCCATCCATGGAATTGTTTATTTCGATGATGTGATATCGACAGCGCTGGACCCCTTAATTTAATGATATGCGTATACGTATGGGTGCGTATAAACGCGCACGATATATATAACGGAAGCCAAAAGCTAATTTAATTTTGACCCTTGAGTTTATAGGCGCGTTATGGATGCTAGACGTTGGTCTCTCACGCAGACCCCTGCGTGCCATATTAATATAGCACGTTTTGAGTGCTGTCGCCATGTTATTATTGCACGTTTGCTAGCCAACTGCGAGTCTTCGCCAGTCGCACCACTGTGCCAAACCATTAACACCCACTAAAAACAACTATGTAATGTTGTCGCCATGTTTTATTACCACCTCTGTGTCTGCAGAAGCGACACGCTCGTCGTGCTGACGCTTTTCTTCTTCGCGGCTAACTATAAAACTATAAGGAAATCAACGTAGGCTGAGCAAGAGTGCTGAGCAGAGTGAGCTAGAGAACATGAGCATCGATCTGCATAATAATCAAATAGGACGTTTATACATTTCGCGCGAATATATCGAGAAATCTGGGCCCAGCATTTCGCTTAATGGTATTATTGTCGCACTCGTGCTGTTTTAAAATTCCTGAATTAATGGTAGAGTCAATAGACCACCCCGAGTTATAGCCCCTGAGGGCACCCTTCCTATGAAATTATATTGCCTGCATAAACTGAAAACATCCACTGGAACAAAATGCAATTTACCAGCTGAAGGATATAAACGCGGCTTTATGTTCGCGTATATAAGCTTACGAGATTTAATTCTCCCTCCCATATATTATACTACTAGAATAGACGAGTTTCCAATTAAAAATGCACGAGTGGTCACTAATAATCTGACGAATGGTCAGAGAATTAAGCCACTATAGGCTCGTTCGAGCTAGAGCTTCGCGCCCTGCACGTATACATTGCGGCTTCAATTTTCATTAAACTTAAATCTTGCCTCGGCCATGTCCGTATCTCTTAATCTCTAGTGACCTCTGCGAAGACATTAATGCAACAGCGTCAACGAACAACTTAGCTTACGTACGAAATGCAAATACGACGAAACCTCTGATTGTCCAACGCATGCCGGCGGTGTACTGTATGGTGCGTACCGTACTAAAAGTAGGCGAGAGTTAACGAGTGTACCTAAGAATGGGAATGAGATGTCACGTGATTTCGATGGGCAATCCATATACATGTATATATAGGGTGAAGTAAATATTCCGTGATCAGTACTGTTGTGATCAAAAGGAACCTCTGAATTATGAGGCAGCTCGTGTTGACTTATGACATAGCAATTTAGTCAACGTGAACTATCACGTAATACGGAACTGTGTTTTGGTCACATGCTGCCAACTTATTTATCAATTGTCTGATCACGCTAGAATTTTCATCACCGAGAGCCCGTGTCTGCTTATTTTGAAAAAAAGAAATTGTCCTACTAAGATTTCACTCCTTGGTGGTGCGTGAAACACTGTCCTACTTTCGAGTTATGGGATGTCCCACTTGGAGGGGTTGTCCTTAATATTAATTCTACAGGGTGACTCTCTCGCTCCACAACCCGAACTTTTCTAGATGGCTGACATGTCCGTGTATGAAAATAAACATGTATTTACCTAACATATGCCAAAGAAATCGACAATTTTTGAGCGGTTTACAAAGCTGAGATTTTCCGAGTTGTCACTGTTGAAGTGGGCTTGCAATTTTTTTAACATATCAAGGTATACGAGTATAGGAATATATTGTGCGCTGTTGGGACATTCTGACTGAGTAATAAATATCCAATCACACAGCCACGCTGCGAAAGAATCACCCTGTACCATCTATATATGGCACACGTTCGGTGCAGAGAAAAACTGTGCGACATGAAGGGGTGGCCAACTTAACCATACATACTTGACCAAAATGTGCGGCGAATTTAAGTTGACCTTTATACGTTACTTAATTTTCAAAGAGCGAATCAGGTGAAAAGTTAACGTACAGGGTGTTTAGAGATGGTTAGTCATTATGTTTAAATGTATAGAATAAGTTTTAGTTTATATTAGATGATTTTTGATGCATGAAGCACGATGAACGCGTTTTTCAATGCATGTGCAGTAGGAGTCCACTACATGTACGCTGTTATTCTCGAAACACAGCGAACATAATTTACGCGGACGTCCAGTCAGTATACGTATACACGGTATGGGTTTTCCGTGAGCATGTATGCAGAAATGCTTCCAAAAGCGTGAAAAGTTAAATAGGCAGGAACTAATGTACAGTACATGTCGCAGTCGTAAATATATTACAGCAAAAATTGTTTCGAAATATGAAATCTTGCATGTATGCCAGCAACACGCATTGTATGGGTTGCAATTACGTAGATATGAAATGCATATTTTAATAGTTTGAGATTTATCAAAAAAGCTTTGAATTACCATGTTCAACTCAATGTTCGTCCTCAATACTCGATTTTCAATTAAATTATTTTAACATGTGTCGTTATACAATTCACAAAGTTTGCCCGCAGTAGTGTTATCAAGTATTGCTCTTCATACTCAACGAAGGTTAAAAACACGTGAAAGTTATCTTAATTAAATATACAGGGTACACTATAAAAAACTGATAAAACGCGGAAAAAATGTGTTTATTATAACTGAACATGTATGCTCGATGACCGCACGAGTGTTACCTTCGCTCGAATACAGCGCGTGATATATGAAAATTATATAATTTAGATAACGTAACTTTTTGGTCTATTATTATGTTGACTGTATGTATATCTTTAGTTTGTATGTCAATTGAGTGAGACTTCAGGCGCATCGTTTATCTGGAATTAAAGTGATTCTGTGACTCATGAGATCTGATTAAACGTTAATCGAATATATAACACATACTCTCCTTCTCAGTTTTTTTTTCCTAATTAAAAGAAATCGATATTATTTTTCTATTATTTGCTTAAATTATTGACAGTCTTAAATTGACTGATTTTTAAAACATAAATTTTCACTGCGTAAGTACATAATTGATACGCAAAATGTTTTTCGAAAATATATACGTGCACGCATCTCCAGATTTCGAAATATTATAAATTTCCCACATCATTCGTGCTGAAACTATACCATTTCTATATTGGCATACTATAGGCCTAAATGGGCGCGCCAAAGTGCTCGAATGGACCTTTTCTCTCATCCTATACAGCCGATATAGCTTATTCCATTATTAAATACACGCATAAAGCTGGCTATGCATCGCAACCATGCATGTTCTGTCATCGAGAAATCTTGCAAAATTGGTTTTGGCTTAATACGTTCAGTTCATTGTTGAACCGTTAAACCCTATACACCACACTTTTTACCCTTATTCGACCATTTAAGCTTTTACGATGGACCTTAATACTGAAGTTCGACTGATATAGTCTCTTTATACAATATCGGTGTGCCAGAACAGCAATCTTTAATTATATTATTTGTTACGTAGTTCGAACGAGTTAAATGACACCTCATGAAATGCTCTCTACATTGACGCATTGGTTCCCGCAACTGCTTATGAAATACAAAAGGGCCTACAGAAGCCCCGGCCGTACCCCCATATATATTCACGCTATATGTATATATGGCTCGTATAATAATATCTAATTCGCGCGAAAACGATATTTTACTTGGATTTGTTGGCATTTCCGCATCATGCATGTCACGCGGAGAATAATTTGGATTGTTTTAATAGAGTGATAAATTTGATGTTAGATACGTCAGCTCGCACCCGTTGAATTTGTAGTATCGTTTTGTAAGTGAAATCGTATTCGTATAGCGATGAACTGGCATCGACGGTTTAGTTCCGATATTACGTTATTATACCAATTAACGCTATTACGAGGTATACAATTTATATACTCTCGCGCGTGAGACATTACAATGACGTTGTAACCACTTTCGCGCAGTCCGATATCATATATGGCTGCATCGGAGCGTGCATGCATGCATGCGTGATAAAAGTTTTTTTTTTTTTTTTAAAAACCAACCACAGGTAGACTGTATACGACGGTGTTAGCTACTCACCGGGTCCGCACGTCAGCCTGTCCCTCCAGGCCGCCGGATTTTGCATCATGCTCGGCCAGTAGATGGACGGCCTGGCGGTCAGTTCGGCCAAACTGCCGGGTTTACTGAAGGCGGCGGCCGCTGGATTGAAATACATTCCGGCGCTCATATTCAGGTTAAACCTGGGCAAGGCGTTGACGTTGACGTTTAGGTTCGTTCCGGGTCTGCTCAAAATGTCGTTGATACCGTGCGGCGTACCGTTGACGCCGGACTGTCCAGCTGCTGCTGCCGCCGCTGCCGCCGCCACCGCCGCCGCCGAGTGTTTCAGTCCCGCCGGGGCGTTGTTGGCGTACGAGTGCAAAATGGCCGACTTCATTTCTGTCATCGTATGCAGTGCGGCTAAAGGAGGATTGCTCAAAACGAACGCGCTCTGTCTGGAAGCGTCCATATTCATGTTCAACATGGACAACATGGAACTGGCACTGGCGGTACTCGTCGCCGGATTGTTGAACTCCAGCATGACTGAATGACCGCGGTCAGGCCGGACTACACATACGAAAAACTTGGTCCGACGCCGTATACTCTGTAGGACGACGCTGCGACGGAGGACACACGCGCGAAGCGATCGACCAAACTTTGATCGCCTCGGTGTCGGGGGGGGAAGGGCACGATTCCGCGGGTTCACCTCCACGTGCGGCTAAAAACCACTTCCGGTTTCGGAAGAAAGTAACTTAGCGCGAACACAGAGACGCGGCGACGCTCCGCATCCTTTTCCAGCGCTGTCCGTGGACGACACTGCCTGTTGCTGAAGTTGAAGTGATCGGCGATGACCACCAAACTCTTCTTATCTGTATCGAGTCCGTGGGGTCCTACTCGAGTCCGTCAGACGCCTCAACCGGTGAAAGTACACGTAGCCGGAATAGGAAATGTGGAGCAGGAGCAGCGACGGATGAAGCGCGTCGATTTCGGACTGTGATGTGCTGAGCCTGAAGAAGAAGCTGCTGCTGAATCCGTCCTTTTTTTTCAAGGTCCCGGCCGGCGACGCGTATGCTGATGCACCGGATGCCCCCCGTCGTACTCGTTTCCCAAATGCTGTTGTTATTATTGTACGTCACTTCGAAAACGAGGGCATTGTATCGCCGGTGTCTTATACGAGTCAGTTGGACCAGTCGCGCGGCGTCGGAGGTGGGGCCGAGGGCGTGCCCTCCGACCAATCCGGGGCCGACCCACTTTTATGACGTACCACCGTGGATTGCTCGTAAAAATCAAATAAATACCTGTTGAGTGAATCGCTGTAGCTCGGTGGGTTAGAACTGCGCCAAAAATAAATTTAAAAAAGACATTCCGCGGAATAATGGCAGCTAACCGTAAGAGTATACGGGACGTCCTTAATGTCTCGATTGTTTTCATTCGGTCGAAATCCAATAATGACGGAATTATAAGAATCGAATAAGTTTTTGGTTGCTCGGCAATCGTGAATCTTCGTATCAGGAATTTGTTTCGGATTTTATTAAACGCGCGTGAAAATATCCCCTCGTCATTTTCAAAAACCACGCGCGCTAATATTTTCCAGTCAAAGTTGAGTTCGAGAAGTGTGTGACGAGTAAAACAACTGCATATACATGTAGTGCCAATCGAAACGCCTGTGAAACGTTTTTGCGACTCTATTTGTAATTTCTGCTACCAGTGTAAGGACAGTTTGGTGCGCTGTTGCACACCTTAGCAGCGTGGCAGTGAAAGCGCCTTCGAGAAGACCGGTGTTTTGTGGATGGCGATGAACGCAGCTTCGCGACGCGGCAGTTAATCCAGGTTGTAAACGGACCAATACTGTTATTGCCATACGCGTAATTCGAGGTTTTGAATTTGAAATCACTGGCATACGACATTTCCGTGAACTGCGAAGGTGTGCAGCGGTGTATACCAACCGCTCCTTATCAGAAATTCGAAATGCATTGGTAAGCACGTTTCACAGTCCGAGTGATGAGATACTAATAGTACGGCGAATACTACATACACGTATTATGGGTTCAAATGCGATCTTGGATGGGATGGAGGTGAGAGGTCATTTTCACCTAAATTGTGAATCTTGCGGAAACTTGCGGGTTTCATTTTTAAGCTATCGTTTTGGTGTTCGAAGACGCTTTGCTATATGTACGGTGTATGTGCGTGCGATCCCCCTAAATCAACACCCTAAATACTTTTATCTGAGAAAGGCTCGGGTGAGGTGAGAACGCTAAAAGGTAAAGTAGGGCAGGTATAAGAAAGAACATGAGAAGCGGAATTAACCGAAGCAGTAACATATACATGTATAGCCGATGCCCTATTCAGGTATGGTCGAGGTTGAAAAGGAGAATGACACTGTATAGGGTTTCATACGTTTGCCCCCGGGTTCCTTATGAAACCGATCCTGTCTCATTTGTCACGGGGTAGCGGAAAATTGAGGTGTTTATTGTGAACCCGCCTCCTTCCACAAAACTGTCATTTATCGGGATATATATGACCGGATAATGTTGCCTACATTCCGCTGAATATGCTCCGTATACGCATTTGATAAGAATTATGCGTCAATAAATGCTTGGTTCGCCATAACTTTCTACCATGTTATAGGAACTTGAAAATATTTCATAACGCGACGCGCAGAATCGAACTTGGACATTATGTACGTGTATTATATGCATACGTATGATAATGACATATACAATTTTAAAAGTGTACAAGTATATACGCTATTACGTCTTTTACGTCTTTTTAAATTGTAATTAGCCTTCTGGCTTTGAATTATACGATTGCGCAGTATATTCGATGCATTTACCCTGGTGATGATGATGCTCTGCACATGTGGCGCCGCGCAATCTTTTTGGTTTAAAATTTTATTTTCGACAGATAGGGAAACTGACGATAATAGTGCTTTTTGTGCGAGGAAAATTGTTTTTTAAACCTGGAATAGTCAGGAAAAAATCGGGGAAGTTGAAAACTGAATTTTTTGGGGTACCCTATATATTAATTTGTTCATTTTACTATGTATGTGGGCATATAGTCGTGTGCACTAGCTATACAATATATTCAATCAATGTGGAACTAATTGTCTTATATAATTCAATATTAAATTGATGAGTACATGCGTGTATATGCTGTCAAGGTAAAAACACGATTATGCAGTAACTGTTGCAAGGTTGGACTGCGAATGAATCGTTTTCATTCGCTACAGAACATCATCACGGCAGTAAAGACATTTCTGTATATTGCCAATATCATGTACACGTGTACTGCATACACTGTAAACCATAAAGGTACAATGCAGTTTTTGTGGGGTACAAATGTACATTTGCACCCCATATATCATATATGTACCCAAGGGGATGAAATGATTTAAATATAATCCTAGGAACATATGTCAAGGGTACACTTGCAATCAACATATGTACCCATAAGGTGTGTATATAGTTTCAAAACATTTGTACTTTTAAGGTTCAACATTTGTACTTTTTCCGTTTAGGGTGTACGGCCGAGTCAACACCCTGTATGTACTGTGGCTCATCGATACTCGTCAATGTCATTCATGGTTCACTGTGATCAAATTGACATCACTCGCAAAAAGAGTGTTCATGAGCGGTAGCATAGCATTTTCACCCAGATAATCGAGTATTATTCCTGTTAGTAAGATTAAAAGTCTTTTGTCCATTCACGTTAAGCCATCTGACAATCGTCCATAAGCGACAAATCACGTTAGTAATAATAATAATAATAAGTTTATTCCATACGGAAAAGAAATGAAAGGGTTGATTGGAACACTTACAATCATCCTGCACACAAAAATCAAAGGAGAAAAGACATAAATAAAGTATT